>BLBF01020002.1:0-29144 GCA_015471245.1 Laticauda colubrina | reverse complement strand
GCCCCCCCTTGTCACGAGATGCCTGCAGGACACTCTGTTCTATGTGCCAGTCGTGGCAAGTTAAAGCAGCCAGCGCATAGAACAGGGTGGTGCCGGACCATTGGAGTAGTGGAGCGAAGCTGAGATCAGTAGACACCTCTTTTGCAGCATGAAATCCTCCCCAAATCGACTGGCTAGTCTCCTCCTTGGCCATATAGAACAAATAGGCAGAGAAGGAGACGACCAGCCACCCGATTCAGGGAGGATTTCCGTGCTGCAAAAGAGGCGGCTACTGATCTCCAGCTTCGCTCCACTTCTCCAATGGTCCAACACCACCCTGTTCTATGTGCTGACTGCCTCCCTTCATGCTCCTTGTGCATGCTGGGAACGCCTAACCAGAGCAAGAGAGCTAAGTTGACTGCTATGAGGTGAGTGCCTTGACTTCCCCTCTTGCTCCTCAGAGTCACCCTGAGCTGGTGCGGTTCTTTACTTGGGCAGCTAGATGGCTGCAGCAGCACCCACAGCAGCAACAGGCAGTGCCACAACAATGTGGTACAGAAATATTATCTCCGAGGGGCTTCTGGCAAAAAAACAAAACAAAAACCAACCCAAAATAAAACCCATTCAGCAAGCAGACTCGGCAGGCAGTCGTGATCTTTAGTTGGGCCTTTTTTTTGTCAGCCCAAGGAGTGGCTCCCTAAATGAGAAAGCTGGTTGAAAGATGAGGGAAGTCAAGAAAAGGCAGCGGAAGCGGGACAACAAAGCAAGCAAGCAAGCAAACCTTTGCGTGCCAGCTGGCCTCTTTATTCTCCCTCACTCCCAAGGTAGCCCTCTGGAATGGTAGCGGCAACACACGCAGCTGCCTTTTTTCTTGCCGTACAATCTTTGAGACTCCAGCTCCCTAAAGATAATGGTGCTGTGGTATCAATATGCTGGAGGGGCGCAGACGAGCAGTTGTGATAGCCTTACTGTGCAGAAGCAAAGCACAACTTGTCTTTCTTTCTCGGCTTTTAGATTCCTGTTTGCTATGCAATGGGCAGCAAAGCTAGGTTCATTTCCCTGGTCTAGTAGTTGGAAAAGGGGGTGGAGAGAAACTCCTGTTGCCAAGGTACACTTGGGTAGGAGGGGTGAAGAAATTCAAACTTCAACCTCTGGGTGTGGCAAAGGCTGGAGGGAAAGGCCTTGGCTCACTCACGCTCTCTCTTTCCCCAATCTATCTTGATTGCAGGTGAAGCCACACTGCCCTTTCCAAGTTGGTGAAGCTGGGCGCCGGTGAGGGCTGTCTTTTTGCTTAGCTTTATCCAGCTGTCGGGGAGGAAGCCACTCTCCACCACCACCACCACCCAATAGCTGGACAAAGCTATGCAAAAAGCCAGCCCTCACTGGCACCCAGCTTCACCGACAGCAGGCTTGCAAAAGGCAATGTGGCTCTGCCTGCAATCAAGATAGACTGGGGAGGGGGAGCACTGAGGAGACTGCAGGAGGGAATCCAGGCAAAGGGGTGAGGGAGGGCATCTGCAGCAAACTGCACTTTCTTTCACCTCTCTTCTTTCGGGAGGCTCTGATCGGCTCTCCTTCTCCGCCTGTCCTCTCACCCCATTAGCCAGCCTGTCAGCAGGAGGTGAGTGGATGGGCTTTATTGTGTTTCAGGTATTTCCCACTCAAATGGCGTGCCACATTTGCAATTCCCCCTGTGGAGAAGGCAGTGGGGGAATTGGGTGGGGGGTGTAGCAGAGGAGCTGCTTTCAAACCATTGGCTTTTGCAGGGTGGAGAGTCTACCTCTAGTTATGCAGGCAGAGGCACAATTCCCATTTCGGTAGTTTCCCTTAGGGAAAATTATTAAAAAAACAAACAAACCTGTGACTGCCAGGCTAGCAGCAGAACTTTCGTGCCCTGAATGACCCACCCACACCACCCATAAGTGTGTATCTGCTAGTAGCAGATGGTTTGTACAAAATGAGAGGCTTTGCCTACCCTGGCCAATAGAGCCTCATCTCTCATTAGTGCTGAGAGGCTGAGGAAAAGGCATTGCGTGCCTGCCAAAAAGTCTTTCAGACAGCCTCACCTGTAGCAGAGATGTCAACTGTCTCTAGCCCCTAATTCTCCTTAAACATTGCCAAATGAAGAACAGCACTGGCAGATTTTCTAAGCCTAAAGCAGAGAGGGAGGGAGGGAGATATCCAATCCAACCTCTAGTATGTGTGTGTGTGTGGGAGACATGTGGCTTCTTGGGGGTGCATTTTTGAGAAGTGTCAAGAGAAATACTAAAAGTGCAATCAGTTTGGGATTAAATTCCAAATGAAATTGGTTTTCAGGGTAAAGAGACATAAGGAGCTTTCAACTGCAAGTTTCTAAAAACCTTATTAACCCGTTAGACCAGAGGAAGCAAAAGAGATAGGGTCCCAATGAGGGTCTTAGCTATTTAACTTAGGAATAATGGAATAACCAAGCTGAAAGGGACTTTGGAGATCTTCTAATCCAATCCTTTGCTCAGGCAGGAAAACTGAGGATATCAAGTCTGAGTGGAAGGCCAGGCAAAAGTGTCAGAATAATCCTTGGAGAGGACCCTATACCAGGGGTCTCCAACCTTAGCAACTTTAAGACTTCTGGACTTCAACTCCCAGAATTCCTCCCAGAATTTTGGGAGTTGAAGTCCACAAGTATTAAAATTGACAAGGTTGGAGAGCCCTGCCCTATCTACCATTTCAGAAAATGGCTGTCCAGTCTCTTCTTGAAAACCACCAGAGCTGGAGCATCCTGAATTTCTGGAGACAGGCAGTTCCACTGTTTATTTGTTCTCACTGTCAGGAAATTTCTCCTTAGTTTTAGGTTGCTTCTTCTTCATTCAGTTTTGATCCATTGCTTCTTGTTTTGCCTTCTGCCACTTTGGAAAATAAATTGCCCCCCTTCTTTGTGGCAACCCCTCTGTGGCAACCCTGTTTTGTGACCTGCCTATCACACTCTTGGGCAAAGCATGTGAGCTATTTCCGCCTTTCAGTGGTCTATAAAAGTATATCTATAGTATGTAGATGCAGATAATAAAGTCAAACAAAGGTGAATTTTTTTACAGAACTATAGATACATTGAGACCGGGGGTAACAAGAAGTGGCTGGGAGGAGAGGGACTGGGCAAAATGCCCCTTGACATGAGTGATGTCGAGTTGGCCTTGCCCACCTAGTCACATGACCACCAAATATGCCCACCCAGTCACATGACTACCAAGCCATGCCCACCCAGTCACATGACACCAAATTACCCAGCCACACGCACCAAATTAGCCACACCCACAGACCCGGTAGTAAAAAAAAATTAGAATCCCACCACTGCCACAGTTCATTGTTCACCTTCAGTACTTTTGTTTTGGGAAAACAGTCTGCTCTAGCTGGTAGCTTCAAGAATTTAGCCTTGGTGGGTAACTCCTCTCTGGCAGCAGAAGGCTCTCATAATTCCTTAGCTCTCCCTCCTCCCTAGGAATGTAATCATCTTCCTATTTCTGTTTGGCAAACTGCAAGCTGGAAGTTGATGCAGGTAATATAAAGTGAGTCATCTTTGACTCTTTGACCCATTTTTGTTTTGTTTTTCCATAATGAGAAATGAAAGAAACATAAGAAAACCACAAGTAATATTACCTTCTGACACTAGTACAGACAAATACTATCAAGAGAAATTCAAAAGAAAATTCAACCACCTAGAGAATAACAAAAGATTGAAAATTGTTGTGGGGCGGAAACCATTTCTGAGATGGTAAGACATATTTAACAGATATTAAAAACACTTGCAAAATTACCTTGCATTTAAAACATCTAAAGTTTGCTACTCATCTAGCTGCACAAACCCTAGCAATAGTTAGGACATGAAGGTATAAGTGCCTTCTTATATCTATAGTTCACACAGATTAAACATATTCTGTGGATCTTCTGATCAGGCTTTAATTTATTTATAGTGGAATCAGCTTTTGTTTTCTAAGGGGAGTTTTGCAATAGCTTACCTATTTGAGATTGGCCTCAATGTTTCTTTAGTTTATATCTCAGAATGCCTTCAAAACTCCTAGAGCTGGCTGTATCTATGACCTAATTTCCATGGAAATTTTCTGTGTGAGGCAGGTTAGTCCTATAAATTTGCATACATTTTTGGTGTGGGAATTTATATGTACCATTACCAGATGTGACATTTCAAAAATATGAAGCAAGGGCAGAGAGAAGAGAAGAGGAAAAAATGATAGTTCCTGATTAAAATTAAACTACATATAAAATAAGGTACTCTTCTACGCAAGATCACTCTTATAAAAATGCAGAAATACAAAAGCAAACACATTCATTTCTTTTCTTTCTACAGAAACAAAAGTGTGTGATAACTGAATGAAGAAAAGAGAAAGTTATGTTGCAAAGGGAATAAAAGAGAAAATAATGGACACGTGTTAGCAAACATTGAAGGAAAGAAGATAAACAAACCCTATTAGTTGTTAAAAGATTTAAATTAAACATTACATTAAAATTAAAAATTAAAATTTCCTATTTTAGTAGCCCCTTTCTTCAGGCTAATGTTCATAGCTCAGTGGCATGTACAGTTTTTCAGTGGCACGTACACTTCCTGCCTATATCTCAGTTAAAAAAAACCTTATTAACAAATACAAGATTACCCCTTCAATCAGGTAAGTATTGGGAGAAAATGACTGTAAGGCTATCTATTAGATAAATAGATAAGAGTGCATATACATTTTCATATTTTTCCCTTGCCACACAAACTTAGATATGCAATATCCTTCTGCCATTTTTTAAACAGATGAAGGGATCTTGCAGATCATCTAGTCCAACCCCCTGCCCAAGCAGACCCTACACCATTTTTGACAGATGGCAGTTCAGTCTCTTCTTGAAAGCTTCCGGTGATGAAGTTCCCACAACGTCTAAAGGCAAGCTGTTCCATTGGTTCACTGTTCTCACTGTCAGAAAATTTCTCCTTATTTCGGGTTTCTGGTTTGAGTTTCTTCGGCGACAGACAGAAATCTGCGATTGTGTGCAGTTTCGGTCTGGGCTCACTACTGGAGCACCCTGAGCCAGCTGGTTTTGGGGCTAAGCCACCCCGTAGAGGTGGTGAACAGGGGGGAGAGTGCCAGCAGAGTTCAGGAGAGCTGCATCTCTCCTCCCCAGCTGGCCATTTTTCCCTTTCCCAAAGGAAGTTGCAGCGGTGATCAGAAATGGCTACCATAAAGAAGAACACAACCGGAAAAGAATGTGCAGGAGGAAGATAAGAAGTGAAAGTTCTGGCTGACTGGGTTAAATTGCAAAAGCAACAACTAAGGTACTCTGGAATTTAAACTTACAAAAAAAATAACATCACTTCCAAAGAAGAGGCGGAAGCAGCGAAGGAAAGTGAAAAGGGAAAGTTTTTTTTTCCTTCTCTCCCTTTCCCTATAGTGACAACTAAGAGACTTAAATAAGAAATTGGAAAAATCTGCTTTGACATCAACAGGCAATTTAGCTGAAAATAAAACAAAATGTCAAAGGGATAATTAAGATTTCTGGACACTAAATTTTTTTTTCATAAACAGGAAGGGAGAGAAAAAGAATAAAAGGGCAGGATCTGGAAAGAGGGAGGAGACTGCCTGGAATTAAAAAGAATTTACAGTAAAACTTCAACAAGACTTCTAAAAGATACATTTTAACTGAAACTTTGTAACTAAACAGTAGAACCCCAGGAAGAGAAAGTGAAAAAAAAGCAAAAAAGAAACAGCTTGCGTGTATTTGGATTACTTGGTGATCTTTGGATTCTTGGTTATTGCATTTGAATGACTAAAATTAATCGGGTGGTTGTTTATAAAATGGTGGTTGTATACAAATTTATACAATGGCACTACTTCTGGATGAATTAAAAAGGGAACTTAAAAAGTATAAAGAAGATGCACAAGAAGGGAGGGGTTCTTTTGGCTTCATTTTTCAATTCTTAGAAATTGAGATTTGGAACTATGAGAAACAATAAGAAACGTCTGCAAAACAAGAAGACTGGGACAAAGAAGACGCCATCTTTAATGAACAAGTCATTCTATGAGGGGAAGAAAAAGGAAAGGGGGGAAAAAGAATGGAGAATTTAAGACTTGAAAAAACAACCAAAGAAAAGAAAAATAATTCAAAAAATAGTATGATACTGGAAAGCAACAGAAGTGGGGAATACAGAAGAGAGAAATAGAGGTAGAGAGACAAGCGGGTAAAAAGGGGAGAGAGAAGAAGAGAGGGAAGAAGGAAAGGAAAAGAAGTTACAAAGGACTGGAACAAGATAAAGAGAAACAGGACCTATTTAGAGATAATGGGTGAAAATTTAACTGAAAAAGGGATTCTGTAAAGGTACATAAGATTATATTGTTATATTAGTAATAGAAATAACTTTAGAAAATTGGAAACAATGTATGATTAAAATGAGGGATAAAAAAGTTAGTGTAATTTAGTGAAATGTTTGTTAATAAAATAAGTGAAGTAAAATAAATGAGAAAATTGAATTAGGAAAGGACGGGAACATTTTAATTAGTAATGTTTTATAAAATATAAGTGAAGAGGGGAGGGAATTTATTTTGGAAAGCTTATAACTGTTCCCATAGAAGTATGATATTTAATTGAAAAGTAATGTTAAAGAAGTTAAGATTTAAATGAATATGAATATTAATGATAGAATTGAATTGGAATGTAATGTGTTGTTTTAATTCCATATACTTATATTTTTTTTCTTTTTTAAAGAATATAGTGTGTATTTTAAGAATGTACCAAGCAGAATCCGAATGGAAGTTATGTATTATATTGAATGTTATAACTTTAGGGTATATATTGAAGCCTAAATAAGAGTTAAATGGATAAAATTAAAAGATATAAAGGTGTCATACTCCAATCAGTAACTACAGAAGAAACTTTGTTAATGAGAAAAGATAATAGATAATTGAAACAGGACAGACAAAAAATATAAATATAATGATTTAAATTGAGATGAGATAATTAAAATAAAATTGAGAAAATTAAAACAGGGGAGAAGCTATGCAGAAAATGTGAAACATAATAAGATATGGAATAGAACATAAAAATGAGCATGAAATTGAATTTGTGTCTGTACGAAGAAATGTAACCCGGGAGAGACTTGAGACTTCCAGTGGCAGGCAAGGATGAGTAGAGAGGCTGAGATCCACTCTTGATTTCAGTCAATCTTTTTCTATGTTTGGTGTGACCCTTTGAGGTGCTCAAACCCCGGAGAGGTTCGTGTTGGTGTGGGGAGGACTTTAGCTGCTGTGTGGGGAAGGCAACCCCCCCAGCAGCGAAGAGAAGCCCTCCAGAGCCCAACGATCAAGAGATAGCCTCCTGTTAATGGAGGCTCCGAAGTCCGGACTGTCACTGATACTAAAAGCGAGAAAGTGACAACTTGTGAGATCGTATGAAAGACATATGGCTGAGGGAGTAGAACGGTGGAGAGGTGGAGAGATAAGATTACCAACTGACAATTGATTAAATAAGTGACTTTTAAAAGCCTGAAAGAAAGTGGCTGGAAAGAGGTGAAGAGGAGCATGGGTGAAATGATTTGTTGAACTAAAGTGAAAGTGTGGATTGCGAAGAAAGAAGCTGTGTTACTGCATTAGAAAACTTTAAGATCAGAAGTGATATGGAACTTTTCATCTGACTACAAAGTTGATATTTTCTTTTGAAAAAACTCGATTGAAATAATGAAGAGATCTGGGGCGAACTGAAGGGGACAGATTGGTGCCGGATGAAATGAGATGCCTGGAAGCCTCGGAGATTCAGTAACATTATATTTACACTTAATTAATAGACTTTTAATAGATTCCTGGGGAATTTTGTCTTATTTGAGGAGATGTTGTCAAGAAGAAGAAATTAAAATTGATCCAAAAATGCTTTAAAAAGGGGGAGATAGGTGGACTGGAAGATTAAGAAGACTGACTGATTGACTGTCGTCATTATTCAGCATTTTCCTTCTCCCCACTTCTGGTGCATTTGAAGGAGGAAAATAATAATAGTAATATTCTTTTTTTTTCTTTATTACCAGAGATAAAGAATAAAGACAGACTTTGGGATTTTATTTTTTTTCCTTCTCTCCCCCTTTTCTTATTGCTCTTTTCTCTTTTATAAATTTGCTAATTCTTTTTTTTTTTTCCCTCTGGTCTCTCTCATTATTTACATTTGGGTGTTATCTTTTCCTGCTCCTATTACTTCTTCTATATAACGATTGTAAATTTATTTATCGAGATAAGAAATATAGAATAATAGTCTAGATTGTTGATAATTGACTTGGGATAATCATATTTTCACGAGATATACAAATTATAATAATAAAAAAGAGAATATATAGTAAGAACATAAGGAATACTGTAAAGTAACTGTCAATAATTATAGGATTTAATATTCAATATTGAGTATACTAAAAGTTATCTGTATGGTGTATATATAGTTATTATATAGATTATAAAATAACATGGCATAGTGATATACAGAAATTGAATACAAACTCATAAAATTTACTTACTTGATTTAGATTTAAGATTTGGAAAAATATAGTTTAATAGATAAATTAATTCTGCATAGATTAACTGTAATATTGACGCTATAATATTGAATGGTAATTTGGGATAATATAATTAATATAATTCAACAACAGAAACAAATATTAAAAGAAATGACTTCGACAACTACCACAGCCCTGAAAACTGGCAGGAAAACTACTCCAACTTGAACAACTACATTGGCAACAGCTTCGCCTATGGAACAAAAAACTATAGAAGAAACATTACCAGTAGAAAAACAACCCAAAATTACAAGTGTTAATATTCAATTTTACTAATACTCCAAGAATCGATGGAGAAATTACAAGAAACAATGATAAAAAACCACAATGAAACAAGAGCAGACATTAACAAATTAAGGGAGGAGATGGGAAAAATGAAATTAGAAATGAAAGCGGATATTTCTAAAGTAGAAAATAAAATTGGAATACTCCAACAGGCCTTGGAGAAAAATGAAGCAACAATAAAAGAAGTAGAGAAAAGGACTGAACGAACTGAAAGGAAATTGGAAAGGGTAGGTGAGGAATTAAAAAATGTAACCAAAGAAATGGAAGACTCATTGGTTTATTTAGAGATAGACAAGGCGGTTACATACCTTAGATTCCAGAATGTAGAGGAGTCCAGGGATGAAGACCGAGAACAATTGATGGCGAAAATACTGGCTGGACTATTAGATAAAGAAAAGGATGACATTTTAAAAGAGTTTGATGAAGTCTATAGTGTCAGTACTAGCTATGCGAGGTGCCATAAATGCCCAAGAGAAGTTCACATACACTTTACGAGAAGGAGTATCCGCGATATTATTTTTAAGAGATCTAGAGATGGAACAATTGTATATAAGGGCAAAGAAATTTTGATCCTTAAACAAGTCCCGAGAAGAATAAGAGAAATAAGACGAGATTACAAATTTTTGGCTGCTTATTTAAACCAAAAAAAAATTGTATTCAAATGGTTAATTCCAGAAGGGATGCTTGTTACATGGAAAGAAAGGAAAATTAAAATTGATACTATAGAAAGAGCCCAAGAATACTATGAGCAATTAGTAAGTTCAGAAGATTTGAGTAGTAGGGAGGAATTGGAAATAAACCCACAAGAAGACCAAAACTATCACAGAAATAAAAAAGAAGGAACTTTAAGCCAGCAAACATTAGGAGAGACTGGAGTTATTATAAGACAAAGAGCGAAACAGAATTAAGTAAATGGAAGAAGAAAAGAAACTTCTTTCAATTAACATAAATGGTCTAAATTCAACCTTAAAAAGAAAAAGGATATTTACGAAACTAATTAAACATGATGCTGATATAATATGTTTACAAGAAACCCACATAAGAAAAGAAGATGAAAGATTTTTAAATTGCCCAAAACTAGGGAAGCTATTTACTGTGCCAGCAGATATAGGAAAAAAGAAAGGAATTTTGCAGTATATATAAAAGAGGATTTGAAAGCAGAAGTAGTTTGGTCAGACCCGGAAAGAAGAACTTTGGTTTTGCAGATCTGGATTAATGATATCCCAATTTTATTAGTGGTAATCTATGCCCCAAATCAAAACCAGAAAGATTTTTTTAAATGTTTATACTGAAAAATAATAGGATTTGAACAAAGGAATATTTGCATTATAGGAGATTTTAATTCTATTGCCGATTATCAGAAAGATCATAGCAGAGGGGGGAAGAATAAAAAAGGGAAAAGAAAGTTCCCTAATATGTAAGGAAATGATGAGAGAATTAAATTTGGTTGATTTATGGAGGAAACTATACCCAGAAAAAAAACAATTTACATTTTATTCAAATCCACATCAAACATGGACACGAATTGATATGGCATGGATGAATGGGGAAATAGCAAATGAAATAAAAGAAATTGAAATACTACCGAATGAATGGGCAGATCACAATCCAATTCAGATAATATGGAAAGGTAGGAAGAAACCAAAGAAAAGATGGACTTTAAATACCCAAATATTAAGAGAAAAGGATTATACTGATAAACTTAACGAGGAATTAAATTATTTTTCAAAAGAGAATAATAATGGCGTAACTATGAAACAAAACATCTGGGATACAATGAAGGCAGTAATAAGAGGCAAAATAATTTCTTATAATTCTAAGAGGAATAAAGAAAAATATGCCCAACAAAATAAACTACAGCAACAAATTTAGGAACTAGAAATGCTACCACAGAAGACCCCAAAAAACCCAACATTACAAAACCAGATAATAATAACAAAACACAAATTGAACTTAATCGAACAAGAGAAACTGATTATAAATTTGAAGATGACAAAACAATCTTACTTTGAGAATGCCAATAAGCCAGGAAGATGGTTCGCTTACAAATTTTTAAAAAAAAAGAAAGAAAAGAGATTGATATGTCAATTAATAGACGGTAAGGGTGATATACAACAGTAGATAGGGAAAAAAAAAGAAATTGTACATAAATACTAAGAAGAGTTATATAAAAAGGAAGAAATAAATGAGGACAGAATAAGAAATTATTTAGATGAAATTAAAGATAAAGAAATTGAAGAAGAAATGATAGAAACACTTAATAAAGATATATCGTGGTCTGAACTAAAATTGGCAATAGAGAACCCAAAAAATAACAAAGCCCTCGGTCCTGACGAAATCCCAGGAGAGTTATATAAAATAATTGCAGAACAGATTGGACCATTTATGCTGAAAATTTTTAATGAAGTATTATTGGCAGCTAAGATGCCGGACTCATGGAGGGAAGCACTGATTTCGTTGATCCTGAAGGAGGATTCTGAACCCAGATATATTAACAATTATAGACCAATTTCACTATTAAATACCGATTACAAAATATTTGCCTCCATTATAGATAATAGACTTAAAAGAATATTAAGTTTATATATACATGAAGATCAAAATGGATTTCTCCCAACGAGACAGATTAGCAATAACTCAAGAACAGTATTAGATATTTTAGAATTTTATGAAGCCCACCCCAAGAAACAGATTGCACTTATGTTTTTAGACACTGAAAAGGCCTTTGATAATTTAAATTGGCAATTTTTAACACAAAAAATATATAATATGAAATTAGGCACCAAATTTGAAAATATTATAACAACTATTTATAACACAGAACAGGCCAATATTATAGTAAATGGGGAATATACTAGTCCAATAAAAATAGAAAAGGGAGTTAGACAAGGCTGCCCGCTCTTGCCCCTCCTCTTCATATTCGCATTAGAAACATTACTAATTAAGATTAGACATAATTCAGAGATAAAAGGACTAAAGATTAAATCAGAAGAATACAAATTCCAAGCATTTGCTGATGATTTGGTTTTTTTCATTGAAGATCCAATTGAAAGAGGGCAAAAATCGATTAAAGAAATAGAACAATTTGGAGCGGTAGCAGGACTTAAAATTAATAGGAAAAAAACAAAATTAATGACTAAAAACTTAACAGAAAAGCAGAAAAAAGAACTAGAAGAAATTATGGGAATACAAGTGACAAAGAAAGTTAAATATTTAGGAATATGGTTGACAGCACATTGTAAGGCGCTTAAAGAAAACAACTATGATAAATTGATGCTTCAGGTAAAGAAGAATCTAGAATTATGGGGCAAATTACAACTTTCACTATTGGGAAAGATTGCTACCATTAAAATGAATATCCTCCTAAAATTTTTATATCTATTTCAGATGATTCCAATTAAATTACATAAGAAATTTTTCGAAGAACTCAATAAAATCATTGCTAAATTTATTTGGCAAGGGAAAAAACCCAGAATAAATTTAAAAGCAATGTAGGATATGAGGAGCAGGGGAGGGTTGGCACTTCCAAATTGGGAATTGTATTACACAGCTGCCACCCTACTATGGTTAAAAGATTGGGTGAACTTAAATAATAAGAGAATCTTATTTTTAGAGGGCCACGACTTACAAAGGGGGTGGCATGCTTTTTTATGGCATGTAGGAAAAATTACCCAGAAATACTTTCACAGACACTTAATTAGAGACTCATTGGTAACTAATTGGAAAAAAATATGTAAAAAACACTATTTAAAAGTACCGATTTGGCTATCAACAATGGAGGCAATGATTCACCCAAAAATTTTGGATATTTCTAGAATGATCAAATATAAAGTTTTATTAGACATGCAAGGAAATTTGAAATCCCATCAGGAACTTCAAGAACGGGGATTTAAAATAGATCAATGGGCATATTTACAAATTCATAGTAGATATAACCAGGGTAGAAAAGAATTCGGAATTAGTAATAAACCCCAGCAGCTAGATAAAATTTTAATGGGATCAGGAAAAAAGAATATAACTAGATTTTACAGTTGTTTATTTGAAGTAGAATTAGAAGAAGAAATAGTAAAAGGAAATATGATTGCTTGGAGTAGGAATGTAGGATGAAATATCACTTTAAATGAATGGGAAAAAGTCTGGGGAAGTAATAATAAGATTACAAAATCGGCAGCATACAAAGAAAATGCATATAAACTGTTTTACAGATGGCACCTTCCTCCTTCGAGATTGGTGAAAATGTGCCCCAAAATGAGTCTAAAATGTTGGAAATGTTAAAAGAAAGAGGGAACTTTTTTCCACATGTGGTGGTCATGCATAGAAGCCCAAAAATATTGGAAGATAATAAGAAATTGGCTAGAAGATATTACTAAAGAACAGATCGAATATAAACCGGAGTCTTTTCTACTAGGGATTTTTGACAAACAAATATAAAAAAAGACAAAATATATTACAATACATATATTAACAGCAGCTAGGTTGGCTTTTGCTCAGTGTTGGAAGCATCCACAGATACCTACAAAGGAGATGATTATCCAAAAAATTTCAAACTGCACAGAAATGGACAGATTAACATTAGCTCTAAAAAACAAAGAAACTTCAATATATTAAAATAGCTGGAATTATTGGTATAAGTGGTTAGAACAAAGATGAATTTTATAATATAGGATAGAAAGAATAAGATAAATTTATATGAGTGATGTATAAATTCTTGTAAACATAAAGTGTTTAGAGATAGTAAAACCAAAGGAAGAAAAGATCTCACAAATTGTCGAAAGTAAGAATATTTTTAACAAATCTCTTTTCTGTATTTTCTTTTTCTTTTTTTTCCGGTCCTCTTTTCCCATCCCCCTTTTTCCTTTTTTTACCCCCTACCCCCTTCAATTATGTACATGTTATTATGTTGTTGTGTCTTTTTTTTTTTAATTGCAAAATCAATAAAATTTGTTTAAAACAAAAAAAAGAAATGTAACCCGGGATTACGCTACTTTCAAAAAAGATGTTTTATTTGTATTTTTTTTGTGAAAACTCAAATAAAATTTACAAAAAAAAAAAAAAAAGGAAAGAAAATTTCTCCTTATTTCCAGGTTGAATCTCTCCTTGTTCAATTTCCATCCTTTAAGGCCTGGTCCCAGTGGCCGACAGACACAAAACATATGCATAAAGGACACAGCAGACAAGCAAATGTTTGGAGGTGGCTCCATCCATTGTCATCCGCTCCAAAAAGTGGTGAAAATTTGCATAAACAGAACGGAAAAGAACAGAAAAGAACGGATGTGGGTAGTATGTAGCGGGGCTGTTAAACGGATGTTCATAGGAAGCCTAGCGGATGAAAGCGGATGGAAATGGATGACACCTCTGAAGGGGTTCTGGGGGATAATTGCGAAATGGATGTATAGCGGATGAAGCGGATGCATCACGTACGCCTTAAGGAAAGAAAGGGGATGCCGCGCGGATGTATATTGAATGCAAACCGTTCACTGCGCATCCTTTCTATTTCCATGCTACTAATGATGTATAGACGTTCCATGTATCTTTTCTTTCCTCCCTCTTTCCGTTTTCAGCTGCAGCGGATGTGCGAGGATGCCCAGAGGATGCAGAGAGGATACAGCGGATGTTTAACGGATGATAAATGGACATAGAACGTTTGTTGCTCGTATGTCACGGATTTACATCATACATGGCGGAAAGTTCATCCATTCACAACATTTTGTGCAGCTCAAAACTTCTTGTGCGGATGAAATCGCAGTGGACGGATGCTCGATGGATAGAGTGTATGAAACACGTATGCAATGAGTACACAACGGATGCATAGCATTTTCCAATGGATGGCAAGCTTTTTTTAATGTTTTACATCCTCTTTGCATGTAAGTGCAGTGGGACCGGGCCTTTATTCCTTGTCTGGTCTTCAGGGTGCTTTGGAAAATAGCTTGACCCCTTCCTTTCTGTGGCAGCCCCTCAAATATTGGAACACTACTATCGTGTCTCTCCTGGTCCTTTTCTTCACTAGACTAGCCATGCCCATTTCCTGCAACCATTCATTGTATGTTTTAGCCTCCAGTCCTCTAATCATCTTGATTGTTCTTCTCTGAACTTTTTCTAGAATCTCAGCATCTTTTTTATAGTGTGGTATCCAAAACATGATGCAGTACTGTCGGTGTAGACTTACTAAGGTTATATATATATATATTTAACTTTCAGCAATTGTTTAGTAAGAAGATAAAATGAATTGAAAGTACTTAAATAACTTATTCAAAGTCCAAGAATAAGTTATAAGACTTATTGGCTTAATGGACTTGCCTTTGGTCCATGAGGTAGCACAAAAATAAGTCATAGTCAAGTCCCTAGCAGCTGTCCCAACCAAAGGAGTTTAAATTCTCACAAAACCTTATTAAACAGCTATATTGAAAGGGAAAAAGTTACAGAATCTTGAAACTGAAAATGTGAACATTAGCATCCCATTTATCAGTAAGTTTGTTAGAGTAAGGATTTATTGATATGTCAGGCAGCCTTTTAACTATAGCAGGAAGGTACTAAATTCCTAAGTCTGACAGGAAGAACGTAGCCCATATTTTGTCCATCCAAAGTTCTGAAAACTATCTTCTCACTTCCTTCTCAGGGTATGAGCAGTCTCTTACATTACAACTGTCATAATTTGCTTTGACCTCACAATAGATGTATTTTCTGCTTATTGTTATGCTTACCAATGGTGGGATTCATTTTTTTTTACTACCGGTTCTGTGGGCATGGCTTGGGGGGCGTGGCAGGGGAAGGATACTGTAAAATCTCCAGTCAGAGGTGATAATTGCTGGTTCTCCAAACGACTCTAAATTTCCGCTACCGGTTTTCCAGAACTGGTTAGAACCTGCTGAATACCACCTTTGATGCTTACTTATCCTAATCTCCCCCTCAAAAAAATTGCTAAACTGAAAATTAGTTTTAAAATGTCTTCTCCCTCAGATCCAACAGAGTCAGATTACCTATTTCTCTTTTTGATTCTCTGTCCATATCTTCTGTCTTATTCCCCCAAATTTCTACTTTGTTGTTAATTGGTTTTACATCTTGAGATACTTGCTTTACAAAGTTTTCCATCTCCTTAACTTCTTTCATTTTCTCTTTCATCTTTATAAATCTTTCATTCTTTCTTTTTTCAATTTATTGTCTGACAATTATTCTGTCAGTTTATTATTAGGTGATTCAGTTAACTTTCTGGCCAGTTGTTCAGTTTCTGAAGCAAGGGATACTTGGTACTCTTTGACCTTGGTTCTTTCATTACCCAAATTAGACAATATAATTGGTGCTACTTGATGTTACATAGTTTGGGTAATGAAATGTCTGCAAGAAAACAACCAAGAACTCCTCATTTCAATCCTGAGCTACATATATTCTCCTTTATTATTTTGTGAAACAAATCTCTCTTCAGGTGGTCTAATGATCCCCTCTTCCTCTCCAATATTTCTGTTTTTCTGATGATGGCCATTATGGTACTATAATCCAAAAATGGAAGTATCACAAGTAAAGCAAAAAAGGCAAGTTTTCTTAAAAGTCCCTCCTTTTTTCTCTATTTTGTCTTTCTATGCCATAATACTTTTGGCTCAAGTGGCATCCCATGATAATAGTTAGATCACTGTCAGCATCTCCATAGTTTCAAACAGCAACACAATCTGATGCATAGTATTTTTACCTCTTTTTTTAATCCACAAATTGTATGCTTTAAGAGTAAACAAAAACATTCAAATAAAGGTGTGAGGTGCAAGAAATCAGGAAGCAAGACAGTTCAAAGAACTACAGGTAACACTCTCTACAAGAATCTGAACTACTAATGGTCAAAGCAAATTGGAGTTAGATAAGAGTCAATATAATTCAAGGTGGGCTAGTTTTAGATCTCTTGTGGGCATGAGGGGACTTGAGCAATGGTGGGATTCAATTTTTTTTACTACCGGTTCTGTGGGCATGGCTTGGTGAGCATGGAGGGGAAGGATACAGTAAAATCTCCAGGCAGAGGTAGTATTTGCTGGTTCTCAAAACGACTCAAAATTTCCACTACTGGTTCCCCAGAACTGGTCAAAACCTGCTGAATACCATCTCTGGATTTGAGACTGATGATGTACTTGATCCCTCCCTCAGGCTTAGCCTGGAAATCTCCTACAAAAGGTCCAATTTATTTAATTTAAATCCAATTTGTTCAAAAGCACTTTTACCCAAAATGTGTGTCTCTTGTATTTATTTGTTACATAAACTGCTAGTCGATAACTTCTGTCTTATTCTCCAGAATTTCTACTTTGTTATTAATTTGTTTCATATTTTGAGATACTTGTTTTAAAGAGGTTTCAAATCTTTTAAATAAGTTTTTTTTTTAAAAAAATGGTATTCAGAAAGATTGATAACTCAACAAGTGGAATTTTTATCCTGCTGCTCAGAAAATTTTCTTTAGCTGTAATTGGTTCTATCCAGAAATATTTAAGGATTTAGGCTTGTGAAAATCTTATATCTATAATCAGTTGTGCACTTCCTCCCAGCTGTTCAACCCATGAGTTGACCACAAAAACCTGTAGTCTACTCACAAGGAGATGAAGAATGCAAGTCAGTGATCTCACAATAAGCAAACCTTCTAGAATGCAAGTCAGTGATCTCACAATCTATCCTTTTTCCAAAAAGATATATAAATGTATAACAGTTGAAAAAAATAGCATGCTTAACTCGAATAAGGAAAAATCTGACAATTCTCCTCAAATACTTGGACAATCAAGCTAAGAAGAGAAAAGTACAACCTAGAACTATGGAGAAATTTCCTGACAATGAGAAAATTAATCAGTGTAACAATTTGCCTTCAGAAGTTGTGAATGCTCCAATGCTGGAAGTTTTTAAGAAGAGATTGCATAACTGTTTGTCTGAAATGGTATAGGGTTTCCTGCCTAAGCAGGGGTTAGACTAGAAGACCACCAATTCCCTTCCAATTCTGTTATTCTATTCTGTTCTGTTCTGTTCTGTTCTGTGCTGTGCTGTGCTGTGCTGTGCTGTTCGGTTCGGTTCGGTTCCATTCCATTCCGTTCCACTCCACTCCACTCCACTTCACTCCACACCACTCCACTCCACTCCACTCCATTCTATTCTATTCTACTCTATTCTATTCTTTGAGAAATCTTGGGGCACCTGAAGTTTTATCATAGAAATAACTAAAAACTAGAGGCTTATTCATTTGATACATTAAATTGCAGTCTGTAAAAGTTTATGCTACAATGAATTTTAGACAAGTCCCTTTAGGATCCTTTTTTATGCTTATGAAAGCTTAAAAAAATTGTGTGCTCTGACCTTTTCTGTACTTTTTTCTGTACAGTATTAAGAAGGACACGACTGTAGATTCCTTTGCATAAATAACCAAAGAACCTGTTTGTCTGCTGAAATAGCTATACCAGAACAGAAGCATAGAAGAATTGCTATAGAATTCAAAAGTAAATAGAAAATGACAAAAGAAAGATTTGAAAAGAAGGGCTTTTTGTTCTCAGTTCAGAAAACCAAATGAAGGTCAGTCCATCAATGAGATTTACCAGACTTAAACAGAACAAACCATCATGGCAAGGAAGAAGATTTTTGCTTGTTTAACATAGAAGAACACTAGCATGCATCCTATCATTAAAAATTCTTCCCAATTAGACACATCTGAAGTCAGATACTACTGATCAGAATATTCTGAAAACTGTATTTTGCAAGTCACAATAAGTCCTAACTTCAGAATAAAACATCTCTTCTGAATACTAGACAAAATGAACATGTTTATAACCATTTTCTTTTCAGTATTCTAAGATGTTGAATTCTGTAAGTGGTTTGTTGGTTTCTCGTATTTTTTTTTAAATATAATCTTTTCATCCAAACCACTAAAAGTAGGACAGATAAATTCCTTATTCCTACTGGCTGAAAAATGCATGAGGGGAAAAAGCAGGCAGAAGTGATTTTCAGTTGCTTGATAGCTTGCTAAATATATATAGTTAAGAAACCAGCAGTAAAAACCTTTGCTGAAGGAAAATTAGACTTTAGGAGCACTGTTTTGTATGTGCTACAATATGATGTTTTATATTATCTTGGCACTAAGTAAATGCAAAGTCTATGAAATGTTATTGTATGCACTGTTTCCATACTCATATTGATGTTGAGTTTTCAGATGATATGTTCTATTAAAGAGTATGCTGTTTTGATTGGATAGAATGTTATTGGGTTTCTGTAAAATGTATCATTATGCCCTATTCACTAATAAAACAGAAGACTCACAAGCCAATAGAAAACAATAATTCTTCTTGCTCTTATGGCCCATTGATTGTGCTCTTTGCTGGACTTCTGTTGCCATTTTAAGTAGATGAGCTGAGAGAAAATTTCCTAAGTGATTTCCTATGAGAATTTAAAACATATTTTCATTTAAAAAGTAATCATTTCTTTTCTGTAGGACAAGTAGTAGGTATCAGACCACATAGACAAATATCCCACCTACAGTTATGGCAAATAATCTTTTCCCTGTTGTTCACTGTGGTAGAAAATTAAAAATGTTCTACTGTGTTCAGAAAAAGAACTTTTTTAAAATTGTAATTTTGTTTTGGGAGAACACAGCTTGCTTGGAACAGTCTAGAATGGTTTGTTTAACTGAAGTTTGAAATAAAACACCATTTCTATTTTGTGCTCATGTTTACAATATATCTAGGTTTCCAACATGGCTAAGTAAATAGATAGTGTAATGACAATTTCTATTCAATTCACAGTCTTTTATAGTAACATGAACCACTTTTCATTCTGTGATAAACACTTTGCTGATTAAATGGACAGAATTTCAGCATGGAAGAATGAAAGACATGGGAACTCCAAACATAAACGCAATCTACACAGACTTCTGTAAAGCCTTTGATTCAGTAGTACGCGACAAACTACTCCTAAAAGTAAAATCTTATGGTATCTCTGGACAATTGCATAACTGGATAGAAGCATTCCTGTCAAACAGACAACAAATGGTCAAAATTGGGAGCGTCAAATCAAATTCTGTACCTGTCAACAGTGGTCTCCCCCAAAGGCAGTGTTCTAGGACCAACTCTCTTCATACTATACATAAATGATCTTTGTGATCATATTAAGAGCAACTACGTTCTCTTCGCTGATGATGTAAAGCTGTTCAACACCACAGGCAATACAGCTACCCTTCAAAAAGACCTTGACTATGTATCAGAATGGTCAAACAAATGGCAACTTCAAATCTCAACAAATAAATGCTCTGTCTTACATATTGGCAAAAAAATCAGAAAATAAAATACAAGCTGAACAGTCAAGACCTTGTTGATGATCCAAACTCTGTCAACAATCTTGGAGTACTCATCTCTAATGATTTAAGTGCTAGAGCCCACTATAACTACATAGCCAAAAAGGCATCAGAGTTGTTAACCTAATCCTACATAGCTTTTTCTCTGGTAATATCACACTACTAACTAGAGCATACAAAACATTTGCTAGACCAATAGTCGAATACAGCTCATCAGTCTGGAACCCACATTACGTATCTGATATTAACACACTTGAGAAAGTCCAGAAATATTTCACAAGAAGAGTTCTCTACTCCTCTACTCATTGGAGAATACCTTATGCCACCAGACTTGAAATTCTAGACCTAGAAAACCAAGAACTATGCCACGTTCGGTCGAATCTAAATATAGTATATAAAATCATACATTGCAGTGTCCTACTTGTCAATGAATACTTCAGCTTCAACCATAATAATACAAGAGATGCAAACTCAAGGTTAATCACACCAAACTTGATGTCAGGAAATATGACTTCAGCAAAAGAGTGGTCAATGTCTGGAATACTCGACCTGACTCTGTGGTTTCTTCCCCAAACTCCAAAAACTTTAACCTTAGACTGTCTACTATTGACCTTACCCCTTTCCTAAGAGGTCTGTAGGGGGTGTGCATAAGCGCACCAACGTGCCTACCATCCCTGTCCTATTGTTTCTTTTTAATTTTTCTTATATGTATCTATTTCATGTATTCAAAACTATGTTTATACTTATACCTATTATCTTGTAAGAGATTGACAAATCAAATCAAATCAAATAAATAAATAAATAAATATACATAAGGTAAAGGTTCTCCTTGCACATACGTGCTCATTGTTTCTGTCTCTAGGGGGTAGTGCTAATCTCTGTTACAAAACCGAAGAGCCAATACTGTCTGAAGACATCTTCATGGTCATGTGGCCGGCATGACTAAATGCCAAAGGTGAACGGAACACTGTTATCTTCCCACCAAAGTGGTTCCTATTTTTCTACTTGCATTTTTACATGTTTTCAAATTGCTAGGTTGGCAGAAGGTGGGGTTAGTAACGGGAGCTCACTCCATTATACAATGCTAGGGATTCAAACTGAGGTGGTATTCAGCAGGTTCTGACCAGGTCTGAAAAATAGGTAGCAGAAATTTTGAGTAGTTCAGAGAACCAATGGTAATCTTCCCCCAGGAATGGGATGAAAATGGAGACTTTACAGTATCCTTTCCCTAGAGTGGGGAGGGAATGGAGATTTTACAGTATCCTTCTCCTGCCATGCCCACCAAATCATATCACGGCCACCAAGCCATGTCCACAGAACCAGTAGTAAAAATTTTTGAATCTCACCACTGGATTCGAACCACCGAACTGCCACTGAGCCACTGCATTCCTAACATACATATTGTGTTGCATCCCTAACATATACATATTGTGTTGCCATAAAGTGGTGCATCAGTGTGAAACACATGATGTTAAGTTTGTTTCTCAACTCCCAGCAGATGGATAACTGCTCTGGCTGTACCCCATAACTAACAAAATCTGTTAAGATTCAGTGAGAAATAGTGACTGAACAATGTGGAGCTTTGATGTGTATTACTCATTTATGCGATATAATTTCTCAACAGTTTAGAGCAGTAACTTACCTACCTAGACAAGAGTCTCCTGTGTACTTTTATTGTCTTTGTTGTTTTCTGGATTCTATAGCCATCAACAATTAGATTACAATTATGATAAATACAGTATATTAGCTATGTGTAATGAATTTTTAAATTACAGTTGAAATGAAAAATGGAAATGGGGACTAAGGGAATAATATCAGTTTTTTATGATGAATTAAATAGATTATTTTTTTCTATTAAATTATACAGTATATATTTTGTATGTAATTGAAGGAGAAACTTGCAGACCCTGAACTGAAAAGTATATATGCAATGCAGTAGTTGATAGTAGAATATTGGTTTTAAATTATTAAGTGATAATCAAAACTAAATAATTAATGGGATTTAAAGGAGGACTAATTACATGATATGTAAACTATAAGGGTGGCACACTCAAATTGTTAATGGTAGGGAAACTTTTTTGAAATGTTTGAACTGAACTCGTGGAATGATGAATTAAGGATTTGCGATGAAAGTGGAGACTTGACCGAGAAAACGTAAAGTATAATGAATATGATAATATGAGACTTATTTAAAGGTTAGGGGAATAGATCAAGTAATAAATTGAAAAAAAAACAAACAAAATAAGCTGGAGGAAAGTATATAACAAAAATGATAGAAAATATGAAAGTAATAGTAATATTTGAATTTAAATATGAAAGATGAGTATGAAATTAAAGTCCTGTTTAATGGAAATGTGATACCTCGAACTATGCTGATCACTGAAAAAAATGTTCTTAGTATGTTGAAAAATGAATTAAAAAATATTAAAAAACAAAAAATTAGATTAGATTACCGTATATACTCGCATATAAGCCAATCCCGCATATAAGCCGACCCTTAAAAAACTGCCCCAAAATGAGGAATTTTGCAAAAACTCGCATATAAGCTGACCCCCAAATACCATGGTGTGTTGCAGTCTTCACTACTTTTAGTTTAAAAGAAGCAGCATAAGACATTCTTTTTCTTTTAACATCAGACATGGGTATATTTTAATGAATTTTACTACGGAACTTTACTAAATGCAGAGAAACTGGACACAAAGTTGCATGTGACGATCACAAACACTAAAGCGGTCACATGAATAACTAACCAATCAGAGCATGTTATATCTGGTGGTAGAAAAAGCAAAATGGAGGCACCCAGAGTAAAAAGAAATGTGCTGTAAGTGTATATCACTGTATGGTAATATCGACATTGCGTGATCTGAGAAGTGGTGTCATATCGTCATGTCATTTGTGTCAGAAATCAGATTTATGTGCGTATAAGCCGACCCCCAAATTTGAAAAAAAAAAAGTGTTCTAAAGTCGGCTTATATGCGAGTATATATGGTACTAGTTGTAGGAACAATATAACTATCATTTAATTGTCAGGCAAAATGGTTTTAATTTTCTAAACTTTTCTAGATACATGCTTCCAATAATGACTCTCAAGATGCTGCAAAGCCACAAATGAACTGCTGAAGGGTTGCAGGCTGCCTCTCCATGATTTGCAATGGAACATAATTATGCTTTCATATTTACATTGTTATATGACTATTGCACAAAATGAAGAATATCACATCTTATAATGATTTCATAAGATCCTGCATTTAACAAATCTTTTGTTTTTCTATAGGAATTTAAATACAAACTGTCAGTTGGTGCTCCATTCAAAATCCAAGAAAGAAATACTTAGACTCCTTTAATCAGAGAAATATCTTTTACTGGAAATCAAGTGGTTGCAACAAAAGAATTCTGAATCTGAGAAAATGGGCGCGTAAATCACACATACAAAGTAATGGCAACATTCCCACCCCCAATAGTTCAATTGGCTCATCCAGTTAAAAGTTGTGTATATCATCATGTGGGCATCTCCAGGTGGTGATGAGGCTTCTGTCCATTGACCTTGACATAGTTTGATAAAGGATTGCGACTGCGCATAGCATAGGATAGAAACCTAAGCAAGAATGTATCCCCCCCAGCTTATACAGTGTTGGTTTGTAACACTTCCCATAACCATTCCCCCCTCCTCCCCTCGTTATGATGCAAAACAAAGGAGAAAAATCTTGAAGGCTGACACAAGCTTATATATGTTCTAACCAGAAAAACACCCCATGAATTCAGGGGTTATTTTTTCTTGGAAAACTTGCAGAAGTTTTCAGCCAAAGAAAATGCAAGTACCATGGGTGCTGTTCTCTGATGCAGAATATATTCAGAATACAGCTGGAGAAGTAACAGTTTCAAAATATCAAACAAGTCAAATTCCTAAAAAGCAATGCAATTAAAATAAAATTCAAATCTCAGCATAGGAAAATAGCAATTATAGTGTTGATTTTAAATAATTTTATAAAATGCATATGGTCTTCATTTTCAAACTGTTTCACAGAAACAGTGATAAATGCCATAGCACTGATAAGGGAAAATATTTATCATAGATTTGATTTATTGATTCACTGAAAGCTGTATATTATTCATTCCATCACTTACTGGCTGTTTTCAATAGCATCACAACCCAGGTATGCCTTTTCATTTGAAAAATGATGATAATGCAAACCACAAAATGCTTACTTTTTTGAGTAATGTAACATTTTATTCAAGTCATTTAAAATTAATTGCCATTATAATTCTTTTGGTGGTTTATTCAGTTTACTTGTATTTTTTCACTCAAACAAATTACAGGGAAAAAAATTCAACAAATTTAAATAACTGGCTATGGCTTTTCCACACAAAAATATCAATATTATAAATTTTCTATGAGTTGATTATAATAACAGTTCATTAACAGAGTGTTTTCAAATTTTAATCTTGTTTTTTTTTCATTATTATTGATAATCTTTACTATTTTTACATTTTTATACATTATTTTTATATCTAGTGTCTTTCCTGTTAACTATCTGCTATTGATATAGTATATAGGTGACAGGCTAACAATTTGCGAACAGATTTAGTAATTGAGTAATTTAAAATTCTTTTGGACTGTTTTGTAAGGGATGAGAGATTAACATTGCTATATTATATTAATCAACATTCAACTAGGGAGGTGTTATGTGTACAGGTATTATTCTTTTTTAAAAAAAAGATATTTTAATTTCTTGGTTTTTTTTTTCAATATTTGGTGTTTTGTACTTTAACTTTTCCTGAAAAAAGTAAATAGTATTCTGAAAAAAAAAATACCAATTGAGATTCAATACATCTGTTTAAGCCTTTGAGGATTAAAAAAAAATGCCATGAGTAGATGCAGGTGTATTATTGACTAACTTTAATGGGTCTAGGTCAAATATGACTAAAGTTAAATTTGGCCCATTATATTAATGTTGATATATCTATATATTTTAATGTGCATATCTATATATTTTTAATAGCATTATAGTACTTAATATTAATATACTTCACATGTTCTGCAAATTCATCCAGAAAATAAATGGATGTTAACAGTCCCAACAATACTTTGCAATATCACATAAAAAGACAAGGACATATTCTGCTCTAGTATTCACAATTCATAATTAGATAATAAAATAAAGAATCAAAGGAAATTAATGATAATGCCTGCAGATAACCTTCCAGGAACATGTTCTTGATACTAATTAATTATTATTGTGGGGTGCATGGGAGGTGGCAGTTTGTGTTTTCCCTATTTGTATGTTTAGAAATAAAAGGATTGAGATTCAAAATGAAAGGACAGAAGGAAAATAAACTTACTGAATTGAAAATAACAATATAGAAGTTGCATTGCAGTCTGAAATCCCTCAGTCTTTCCCATGAGATGAAATTTTTTGAAAAGTTTGGAAAGTTTGGAAAACTCTGGATGGAAACTTTTTAAAGGTAGATAGGAAACTATTTTATAGGAAGACCATTTGATGAGGATACTTGACATGTTTTACAGTAATTCTTTAGAGTTTCAGACAGAAATATTTCCATGCAATCAAACTATGCTAAATATTGAACCTTGAGCTTTTCTGCTTGAAAATTATGTGCACTATCACTGAGCACTAAATTGTTGTCAATTTAATATTCAGTTTAATGAAGAACAAGTGTAGATTGGATAGTAAATCACATAATTTCTGTAAAAGGGTTTCCACAGAAGAATAATAGAGGATATTGCTCCCATCATGTAAGTCACATTTTATGTATTATGATATCATGACACAATCAATACAGTTTTAACATCATTTATTGTGTAATAGATACCTATGTTTTTATGCAAAAAGTCTTAAATACTGATTGAAATGACACCTGGAAAGAGTTCCTAAAAACTAAAGATTCACTGCTAATCAATATCATTTAAATATGATGAACTAATGAATTAAATCAACAAGTAGTTCACACGTGAAGTGACTTATTATTTTGCCTGAAACTTCTTTGAAAATCCCAGCAGTTGGATCTACTTGGATCCTTACACTGTGCATTTTTTAAATTAAGCCTTCTAAATGTTTAATGCTTGGTGAGAAACTGCATGAGTTTATTTTGGAGGAGTAATTAACTTTTTAAATATAAAGTATGTCCAGTTCCATAAAAGTAACATCTTACAGTGACTTCCTGAAGAATTTATAACCATTAAACACATTCCACCCTGTGTTAGAGAATATTTTATTGTGTTATATTGGCCAATATTAACATGACTTATGTTCTTACATAAAACAAGAAAAAGAAATAAACATCTGAAAACTCAAAGGTACTGACATAATAATGGATTTATTTTCTAAGTTCAACAAGATTTTTTGAAGGAAATGCTATATCAGCTAGGAATTGTTAGAGTAAAAGCAAGACATAACATCTTAAGACAAAATACTCTTGAAATTCCACATTACTGTTTCAATATTAAGTATCATCCCAACCAGTTTGTGTGGATGTAAGCATTCTGCAGAACAGTTCTAAATGATCCAAAGATGCTTTTCAAAAGGCAATTGGACTTACATGGTTTCCCCCCTTTTTTTTTTCTTGAAGACATTTTGCTTCTTATCTAAGAAACTTCTTCAGTTCTGATAAGAAGCAAAACATTTTCAAGGAAAAAGCCAAGAGGGTCCAGTTGCCTTTTGAAAAGCAATTTTGGGACAATCATCACCTGGATTTGAGACTCTCTATAGATAGGTATATTTTGCAAATAATTTATGAATTATAATTATTAATTAATATTGCTTATGACCATTACTTTATCCAAATGTAGAATCTAAGAACACATGAAAAAAATACATATGAAAAGAATTCTGACATATCACAATGGTAGAATTATAAAATACTCAAATTATTTTGACTGAAAAGTAGTGCAAATTGATACGTCAAAGCTATGGTATTGCTCCTGTTTTGTGGGAATGCACTTTTCAAAGAGTGAGTAGAAAAATAGGTAGAAAGAGGAGATACCTGGATTTTGCAAACTTACAGAAGTCTAACATGATATGCGACTAAGAGGCACAGTGGCTTAAGGCCAGGTCACATCGCCCGACGGATGCAAAACATATGTAAAAAGGACACAGCGGACAAGCAAATCTTCCATCCGTTGTTATCCGCTCTCAAAAGTGCCCCAAATTTGCATAAACAGAGCGGACAACAACGGACGGGGGGAGGACATATCGCGGGTGTAAAATGGATGCTCAACGGAAGCCTAGCGGATGAAAGAGGATGAAAGTGGATGGCACGTCCGCAGGGCTTCCGGGGGAGAATTTCAAAGCAAACGCGTAACGGAAAGAGCGGATGCAGAGCGGATGCAGAGCGGATGCGTAGCGGATGCGTAGCGGATGCGTAGCGGATGCATAGCGGATGCGTAGCGGATGCAGAGCGGATACCTAGTGGATGCCTAGAGGATCACTGTGCATGCGGGGAGGATGCATTGTGTCAGCCCCACGGATATAAAAAGAGGCAGCTCGCATGAGGCCAGCATTCAGAGGAAAGACCTGCTGCCAGACACATCTTCATCACAGACATCTTCATCACAGACATCTTCATCATGGGGAAGAAGAGGAAGCCTGTGCCATCTTCTGCCAGCCCTGGCAAGAGGGATAGATCCACCATCCCACCCCCTGGCGCTGACTCTGCTGATGCTGGTGCTGCTTCTTCTGCTGCTAGTGCTGCTGCTGCTGCTTCTTCTGCTGCTGCTTCTTCTGCTGCTGGTGCTGACTCTGCTGGTGCTGGTGCTTCTGCTGGTGCTGCTCCTGGTGCTGGTGCTTCTGCTGGTGCTGACTCTGCTGGTGCTGCTTCTTCTGCTGCTTCTCCTGCTGCTGCTGTGGTGGACCAGCCCCAAAGCCCTGAAAGCCCTGATGATGAAGGCCCTGCCGGAGGGAGGAAGAGGCAAGGCAAGGAGAAGGAGAAGGGAGAGAGGAAGCAGTACTCCATCACAGAGGAGCATGAGGAAGAGGTGCTGGAGTGGCTGAGAGAGAATGAGTATATGTGGAGGAAGGGCCACAGGCTCTATCGAGACACCAAGCAGAAGCAGGCGGCTTGGAGAGAGAAGGCAGAGAGCCTGGGCTACACTTCAGATGTCCTCCTCGGGTGGTGGAAGCATATGCACACCTGGTACGAGAAGCTGCACCTGAAGAAGTCTGGCCAGGCCGTGGTCAAGCTCACTGACCGGGAGACCTATGTCATGGCAAAGTGCAGCTTCCTGGAGGGTGAGGTCCACCACCGGGGGGCAGCCCCTCTGTCTACCCTCACTCTCAGGCAGCCCACAGACAGCCAGTCCTCTTCTGGCCAGGAGACAGTGACTGTGTCTGGGCAGGTGTCCACAGAGTGCCCCATGACAGAGATCCCCCCAACAGCTGCACACCCTGTGCCAGAGGACATGGAGGATTCTCTCACACACATGGAGCAAGAAGTAGCAGCGACCACCAGGGACCAACCCACATCCACCCTCAGCTCCACCTCTACAGAAAGCAGGCAGAGAGGCAGACCGGAGGGACAGAGCCACACTGTCCTGCTGGAGATCAGGGACACCATCAAGAAAAGCGCAGATCTCCTCTCTCAGCTGGTACACTTCGAAATTCCATCCTCAAACCACAAGCCCTTCCTCACCCACATGACCCAGACCCTCATGGACATGCCCGAGCCCCAGTACCAAGTGATGAAGGAGCGGATCACGGCGCTGCTGCACCACCTCCAGGCCCTGAACTTGCTCCCACCCACTCCAGGTCAGCTCCTCCACCCCAGGTGATGTCACAGCCCTTCCAAGGCTTTCAACAGCCCCTCACCTTCCAAGGCTATGGCTATCAGGAGTTTCAGCAGCACAGGCAGCCCTTCCCAGTCCAGGCACAGGTTACTCACATCCACAGGTAACACTGATGCCACCGATACCACTGATGCCACAGACGCCAAAGATGCCAAAGATGCCACCGATGCCACAGATGCCACTGCTGCCACAGATGTCACTGATGCCACCAATGCTACAGATGCCACCGACGCCACAGA
>BLBF01020000.1:0-12732 GCA_015471245.1 Laticauda colubrina | reverse complement strand
ATTATTATTATTATTATTATTATTATTATTATTATTATTATTATTATTTTACTTTCTATGAAAAATGTTCCACTATACATTTTTATTTGGATGCAAATTTTGGGCATGTGTATAAGCATTCTTATTGAAAAAGTAGAAAGACCAGTCTAGCCTTTATTATTAATCTGGAGTTGCTTTTTCTCAGCTTTACTTAATAGTGGACTAAAGGGAGCTAATATGAGTTGGGATGGAATTAAAGGCTATTCCATTTTTTTTCTACTAATGTATCATATTTATACTGTTCACTACAGGCCTCAGAAACCCATTAACTAAATTAAGGCACCTACACACTTAACAGACTGCCTTTTTAATATAATATTGGACCACATAGTCACGTAAACCATGATGTTATTCTAATGTTAACTTGTAAATCATTTTGAAAACCAATTTAAAGATAAACACAACAGTGGTGGGATTCAAAATTTTTTATTACTGGTTCTGTGGGCGTGGCTTATTTGGTGGGCATGGCTTAGGATCACATGACTGGGTAGGTGTGGCTTGGTTGACATGTGACTGGGTAGGTGTGGCCTATTCAATGTCACTCACATCAAGGGGTGCCTTGTCTGGCCCCTCCCCTCCCAGCCATTCCTTTTCACACCCAGCCTCAATACATCTATAGTTCTGTAAAAATGTTCACCTTTTTTTGACTTTATCATCTTTGTGCTATAGATGTACTTTCATGGACCACTGAAAGGAGGAAATGGCTCACATTCTTTGCCCAAGAGAGTGATAGGCAACAGGCTTTTAGGGAGCTTCTAGAAAGAAGGTGGGGGGAATGTATTTTCCAATGCACCAGAAGGCAAGCAATGTACGAGGGCTATCCACAAAATAGATTACGTTTTGCAATAGAAAAAAAAACAAAGTGTAGGAAAAAATTTTTATTATACACACTTGAAAGTGATACTTAAATACTACTTTTCAACATATTCACCGAACAAATTGAGGCACTTATCATAGTGGTGAACAAGCTTTGTAATTCCATTGTCATAAAATTCAGCCGCCTGAGATTTGAGCTAGTCAGTCATGCCCGGCCGCAGTTCCGCGTCGTCGTCAAAGCACTGTGTTCCAAGCCAGGTCTTCATCCTCAGAAACAAGTGGTAGTCGCTTGGTGCAAGATCAGGGCTGTAGGGCGGATGAGGAAAAATCTCCCACTTGAAAGCATTCAGGACTTCTCGAGTGTGATTTGTTGTGTGTGGTCGGGCATTGTCACGCAAAAAAATTTTTTTGGGAGCTTAACGTTCCTCTACGCTTGTTCTGAATTGCTTTTCTTAGTTTTTGTAACGTTTCACAGTATCTCACAGATACTGATACTGTTATTGTTGCACCATGTTCCAGAAAATCGATAAGAAGCACACCTTGCCTATCCCAAAAAACAGTCGCCATAATCTTCCTTGCAGAGAATGTTTGCAAACATTTTCTTGGTTTTTGGGGGGAATTTGTGTTCCCCCACTCCATAGACTGCAATATGGTCTTGCTGTTCACATGTTTGACCCAAGTCTCGTCTCAAGTTACGATTCGATCAAGAAATGAATCTCCATCTTTGTTGTAAGAGTACAGAAATGTCAACGATGCGGCCATATGCTGACTCTTGTGGTTTTCTGTCAGGTTTTTTGGCACCCATCTTGCACAAAATTTGTGGTAGCCTAGCTTTTGTGTAACAATTTCATGCAACAAACTGCATGAAATTTGTGGAAAACTAAGCGAAAGTTCTGTTACTGTGACCAGTTCATCAATCACAATGCTCGGACATCAACTCCGCTGTTCATCATGAACATTAGTTCATGTTTAAACCTAATGCACCATTGGCGCACTCCACCTTCAGTGATGTTGTCCCTGTATACTTCACACAGTTGCCGAAAAATTTCAATCGGTTTATGTTTTTTTGCCAACAAAAACCTTATCACTGATCGCACCTCACAACTCATGGGATTTTCAATTGCAGCACACATTTCAAATGTTTGCTGTGAAATAACGGGCAATGATATGAATCTCCCACTAGCACGAGTAGATGCAGACTAAGTGGCAGACGCACAGACCAAAGATGGCTGTGCTAGCTCTGCCCCTTCTTGCTACAAATGAAAATGTAATCTATTTTGTGGATAGTCCTCGTATTTTCCAAAGCACCAGAAGGATGGAAACTGAACGCAGAGAGAAGCAACCTAAAAGTAAGAAGAAACTTCCTGACAATGAGAACAATTAACCAGAGGAATTGCTTGCCACCAGAAGTTCTGAGTGCTCCAACACTGGAAGTTTTAACAAAAGACTGGACAGCCATTTCTCTGAAATAGTATAGAGTTCCCCCCAAGGTCCCTTCTAAGTGTTATTCTGTTATTCTGACACCCTTCCCAGGATCTACGTTCAGATTTTGGCATCCTTAGAGTTTTCCTGCCTGAGCAGGGGGTTGGACTAGAACAGGGGTCTTCTAACTTGATAGCTTTAAGACTTGTGGACTTCAAGTCCCAGAATTCCTCCTCCAGTCATGTTAGCTCAAGAATTCTTGGAGTTGATGTCCACAAGTTTTAAACTTGCCAAGTTTGACTAGAAGATTATCTCCAAGATCCCTTCCAACCCTAGATTGCTGTGCTGTTTCAAAGAGTCTTCTGAAGCCAGGGTTTGTGTCCTTCCTTCCTCTTTTGTTTTCTCTCTCCCTCCCTCTCTTCTTCCATGTATCTATCCATCCATTCATTCATATATATTTCATTTTGTCCTCCCTCCCTCCCTTTCTTCTTTCTTTCTTTCTTTCCTTCTCTCCCTTCCTTCCATCCCATTTTTGTCTATCCCTTTTCTTTCTTTCTTTCTTTCTTTCTTTCTTTCTTTCTTTCTTTCTTTCTTTCTTTCTTTCTTTCTTTCTTTCTTTCTTTTTCTTCTTTCTTTTCTCTTCTCTCTCTATTCTTTCACTCTCCCTCTTTCTCTCTTTCCCTCTCTCTCTCCCTCCCTCTCTCTTTCTCTCTGTCTCTCACTTTCCCTCTCTCTTCCTCTTTTTCTCTCTCCTTTCCCTCTAAGAAGGGAGACCCATCTGAAACACACACAGACTTCCAAGTGCCCTGCAGAATCGATCATTGCAAGGGTTCATCCCAGGCAGTCTCCTGTCCCACATTGCCTGAAAAAGCCTTCCTCCCCTCCCACTTTTGGGGCTGGGAAATTCAAGCAAGGTGTGTGCTGCAGCCTCACCAACCCCCTGAAACCTTACCTTCCACACTGAAAAAAACATGCAGTGGCTATAGGCTTCTTCAACAGGCTTTGCTGCGCTTCTCCCACCCACCGCTGCCACTGCATCCTAGCCACCGGCCACGCAGGTTCACCCCATTGAACCTGCTAGTGCAGCACTCCGAAAGAGGTGGTTGGAAATGACTTTTTTTCGGTCCCAGCCATCCCTTTTTCAGCACAACCGGATGGACGGCTGCTCCCTTCCTTCTCTGCCTGTTTGTTCGATATGTCTGAGGAGGAAGAGAGTAGTCGGCCGTTTGGGAGAGGCTTCTGGCACTGCAAAAGGGATGGCTGGACATGTGACCACCTACTGGCTGGCTGTGCCAGGCCGGTATGGAGGAGGTGTGTCCGCCAGGAGAAACATGCTCCGGGCAGGTGGGTGGATGTCCCGGGGCCGCTGCATATGTGCACTGCATATGTAGTGGCTGCACACACAGTGCACATGTGCAGCAGCTGTGGGACATCCACCCGAGCTGCTCCCAGCCACCACATGGTAGGGAAAGCTAAGAGAGCGACTGGGGCAAGTGAGCGACTGGGCAACTGGGTTAGGGGTGTGGCCAGCCAGGGGTCGCCACCGGTTCAATGACCCACACCAAATCACCGCTACTGGTTTGCCCAAGCCAGTGCAAACCAGTTGAATACCACCTCTGAAGCACACTTATTTAAAGTGAAACACTGTGAAAAACATGCACCTATAGCGATCACTGTTACCTATAAGACCTGTAGTATAACCTTCCTGTTGAAGCAGCTTTGCAAATGTTATTTCTTCAGCAGGCAGACCCCCTGAAGAGGCTGCAAATAAGAAGACTCCAAGCCGATTCAGACTTGCCATTCCTAACAAAATTAAACATTTGAATATTAAATAAGTCATTTTAATTAAATGGCTATATATGCAAAGCAACAGTAGAAGAACATTTTATCAGATTATCTATGAAAAACAGGTAGCAGATTGATATAATACTGGAGCTTGGCCATTTTTGTTTGGATGAGAGCAAAAAGGTGTTCTCCCATATCCAGATATCTTTACATTCTTGTGAAGAATGATTGAGCATCTTTTGGTGATTGAGGAGCAGATTTTGTGATCCATAGCATTATGAGCTTTACTTGAAAAAGAGGATATGGGCAGAAAAAGGGTGATTAAAGCCTGATAGGACTGGACAACATGCTTACATGTATATTTTACCACCATTCCATTATTATGATGATTAGCCACAAAGCCAGCCAGACGTTGTACTGTGTGTGGCATTTTCATTCACTTACTGAGTCCTTGGCAGAGACCTGAGATAGGCAGATGTTATTATTTAATACCTTCCTTCTCATCTTTCCTATTACCTTCTATTATTAGTATCTTATGATTATATTACTTCATTGTTTGTATGTACACTGAGAGCTTATACACGGGAGATAAATTCCTTGTGTGTTCAATCACACTTGACAATAAAAAATATTCTATTCTATTCATTAAAGGCATTGTCACAGTTGTCCCAAATAAAGCTGCTTTTTGCAATTGACCATGATTATGTCAATGCCAATGATATTTAAGTATTGCTCTAGATGTTTACTATTGTTTACCTTTTGAAACAAGGCAACACTGTAGCTCTCATTTTCCAATCAGTGGCACATTTAAAAAGAAGAAAAATAGCTAGCAAGATGGGAAAATCTGCATTGCAAGGATTTTAGAATACTTTCAACCCTGAACATTCCCAAACATATTAAAATTTTCATTGGAGGAAAAAAAGTTATGAATGGTCTTTGGGACCTGATGTTTGGTACAGCCTGCAAATATTGTATTGTGAATGCCTTAACTGGTTAATTTTTATTCTACTTCTCAACTTTTCTCGTTATATCAAAGCTTCAATGGGAAAAGTTCCCTTCCCTTGTATGAATGGGGATGTGGTATAGAAGCAACTGTGTTATGAATTAGGTTTAAGTGCTGGCCCTGCTGATCTTTTTATTTTTCTGTTTGTGAGATCCATCAGATTAGTGGAATCAAGACAGTAAGTGGTGGCAACATATTTGGATAACTTTTGTCACAGAGGTGTGATAGGCTGGTCAAGCCATCCATTCAAAAAAGCCCGAAAGATGCATTTATTCTCATTATCTTTCTGGTAAGATTCTTGTAGGTACTCTGATGAAAATTGTTTTTGTGCAATTGTCTGGGGTTGCATGTGTTATGCAATGTATTCATTACCCTCTTGCTCAAGTAAGTAATCAAGATTGCTGAGTCAGTCTATTGTTTAATTACTGGTATTAAATCAATTGTTTGATAAATTATAATTTAAAGCTTTAAATTTAATAAATCCGTTCATCTAGGGATTTACTGAAATATACAGTTTGATTGGGAGAGGAGTTAGCTTTTTCATGCAACTGCAATTGAAATGAAATCATTATTATCTGTGAGAAAAATGTGATTTTACCTACACCCATATTTTTTTTTTTACCATATGTTAGGAATCTGTCCACCAATTAGTTGGGTTGACAATATATAAACCAACAATGTATGTTTGTAGCCTTAAGACAAAATCACTTGTATTGATTTATACTATAATCTGATTGGTTGATTATATTGCAAATTACCATAAAAGGGAGCTAGAGATCATAGCTTGCTCTCTCTAACATTCTGTTGCTTTCTAAGGTTCTCTGTTGCATTTATGCTGTGCTTATACTTTGATATTTTTGTTTACTGTAAATGACAAAGGCAACCGGTAAAAAGACTTTGTAATTAGATATTCTTTGGACTGTAAAACATATATGACCTGGACTGTTTATTGGACTGTGCTATTTCTTAAAGTAAACTTTAACTCAATTTAGTGTATCTGTGTATGGCTGAATAATTATTCATAACTACTCTCATAAATGTCTCCATGTGCATATCCTTCTTACTCAAGGATTATTCTGTATATATGATAACACCATATACCACATAAAACTGCAAAACATTAAAAAGAGGTGTTCGTTAAGAGCATTAATGCAAATAAGATACTTCTAAATTGTTTGTTCTCTAAATTCTGTAAATAGTTTGTAAGGAAAGAGAAAAAGATAACTAATAGGAAGGTGGATGAACTCAATGAAAGTGACAATGAGTGTATTGTTGGGAAAACTGAAACAACAGATTAGGAATAGATGGCCATGGAGAAAAATCTATTTATGTGGTTGTTAGGAATAAAAAATAACTTGATGGCACATAATCAGCAAATCCCTGCTGCATTAATGTAGGCTTTCTCTTTGTCAGTTTGCAAGCCTACAAACTATTTCTTGGTAACATAGACAAATATGGGATAGACAGCATCACCACCAGATGGATTCTGACAAACTGCATGCAACATTTAGTCCTCAATAGAACTACATTTACATGGAAAGAAGTATGAAGCAGGGTATCCAAGGTTTTGTCTTAGGCCCACTACTCTTCAACATCCTCATCAATGATTTAGATGACAGGATAAAAAGGGAACCCATCAAATTTACAGACAACACCAAGCTGGCAGGAATAGCCAACAGCTCAGAAGATAGACTTAAGATCCAAACGGATCTTGAAAGACTTGAACGTGGTGCCCTATCTTACAAAATTAAATTCAATGTAATAAAAGTAAAGTTTACATTTAGTAAGAAAATGCACAGGTATAGAATAGGTGGTACCTGGTCCAATAGTAACTGTAAGAGGGATCTAGGAATCTTAGTGGACAACCACTTAAATATCAGCCAGTAGAGTGCTGCAGCCACCAAAAGAGCCAACACAGTCCTATGCTGCATTTACAGTGGGATAGAATCAAGTTCACATGATGCATTAATACTGCTTTATAATGCCTTGGTAAGACCACACTTGGAATATTGTATCTAATTTTGGTTGCCATGATATATAAAGATGCTGAGAATCTAGAATAAGTGCACATAAAATGATTAGGAGACCTGAGGGTTGTAGCTGCAGGAATTGGGTTCTAGTCTAATGAAAATAAATCAGAAAATAAAATACAAGCTGAATAATCAAGACCTTGCTGATGACACAAACTTTGTCAAGGACCTTGGAGTACTCATCTTAAATCCTGTAATCTGCAATTCTTACACTGCAAAAACATATGGACTACACAACAGGGAAAAACAATAGATGCAATCTACATAGACTTTTGTCAAGCCTTTGATTCAGTGGTACATGACAAACTACTCCTAAAACTAAAATCTTATGATATCTCTGGACACCTGCATAACTGGATAGAAGCATTCCTGTCAAACAGACAACAAATGGTCAAAATTGGGAGCATCCTATCAAATTCTGTACCTGTCAACAGTGGTCTCCCCCAAGGCAGTGTTCTAGGACCAACTCTCCTCATACTCTACATAAATGACCTCTGTGATCATATTAAGAGCAACTGTGTTCTGTTTGCTGATGATGTAAAGCTGTTCAACACCACAGACAATACTGCTACCCTTCAAAAAGACTTCAACTATGTATCAGAATGGTCAAACAAATGGCAACTTCAAATCTCAACAAATAAATGCTCTGTCTAACATATTGCCAAAAAAAATCAAAAAATAAAATATAAGCTGAATAGTCAAGACCTTGTTGATGATCCAAACTCTGTCAACGATCTTGGAGTACTCATCTCTATTGATCTAAGTGCTAGAGCCCACTGTAACTACATAGCCAAAAAGGCATCAGAGTTGTTAACCTAATCCTACGTTGCTTTTTCTCCAGTAATATCACTGTCCTAACTAGAGCATACAAAACATTTGTCAAACCAATATTTGAATACAGCTCATCAGTCTGGAACCCACATTACATATCTGATATTAACAAAGTTGAGAAAGTCCAGAAATATTTCACAAGAATCCCACTTCACCTCTAATCATTGCAGAATACCTTATTCCACCAGACTTGAAATTTTAGACCTAGACAACCTAGAACTATGCTGCCTTTGGTTCAATCTAAGTATGGTATATAAAATTATATATTTCAATGTCCTCCCTGTCAATGAATACTTCAGCTTCAACCAAAACAATACAAGAGCACACAATAGATACAACCTCAAGGTTAATTGCACCAAACTTGATTGAAGGAAATACGACTTCAGCAGCAGAGTGGTCAATGTCTGGAATATTCTCCCTGACTTTGTGGTTTCTTCCCCAAATCCCAAAAACTTCAATCTTAGACTGTCTACTATTGACCTCACCCCTTTCCTAAGAGGTCTGTAAGGGGTGTGCATAAGTGCATCAATGTGCCTCCCATCCTAGTGTTTCTTTTTTTCTTACTCGTATCCATTTCATGTATTCATAACTACATTTATACTTATACCTGTTATCTAATAATTGCTTGACTAACTAACTAACTAACTAACTAACTAACTAACTAACTAACTAACTAACTAAATAAATAAATAAATAAATGGCTAAGGGTGACATGATAACAGTGTTGTAACATTTGAGGGGCTGCTACAAAGAAAAAGAAGCAATGGATGAAAACTAATAAAGGGGATAACCAACTTAGAAATAAAGAGAAATTTTCTAACAGTTAGAACAATGAATCAGATTGGAGAAAAATGATTGGACAGCCATTTGTCTGAAATGGTATCGGGTCCCCTGCTTGAACAGGGGTTTGGACCAGAAAACCTCCAAGGTCTCTTCCAACTATCTCGAGTGGAAGTGCTACATGTACTGCATATGTATATTATTCCCACAAAGAGAAATATTCAGTCTTGTAATATCAGCACATTAAAGGAAGTATTTAGTATTTATTTTTTAGTATTTATTTGGCTTGTCAATTGCTTACAAGATAATAGGTATAAGTAAAACCATAGTTATGAATACATGGATACATATAAGAAAAATAAAAGAAACAATAGGACAGGGACGGTAGACACATTGGTGCACTTAGGCACACCCCCTACAGACCTCTTAGGAAAGAGGTGAGGTCAATAATAGAAAGACTAAGGTTAAAGTTTTTGGGGTTTGAGGTAGAAACCACAGAGTCAGGTCGAGTATTCCAGACATTGACCACTCTGTTGCTGAAGTCGTATTTTCTGCAATCAAGTTTGGTGTGGTTAACCTTGAGTTTGTATCTATTGTGTGCCCTTGTATTGTTTCACACTAACACTCCTTTGGTTCCAAAACTTTCAGATGCAGAATAGAGCACCTGTCTCATGTAATAATTACAGGAGCCACAATCTCATTAAATAAGTGATAAATATGACATACAATGTATTTTCTTTGAGGAGTCCACATTCACACAGAAACTGTAAATTAAAACAATACAATATTTTTCATATTTAAAAGTAAATATACAAACACTTTAGTTACCTGATCTGATAGGATATCGGCCTGTCAAGAAAGCTGCCCTACTTGGTGTACATAATGGGGAAGCTGCTACATGATGAGTTAGTTTTATGCCTCCATTAGCTAAATTGTCAATATTGGGAGTCCTGAAAGAAAAACATGTGCATTGACAGAACATAACGTTTGAATTCAGGCTACTTAAAAACATCAGCATATTATTTTTTTTCTTTCTCTACCTCTGCTACTACCCTATCAAATACAAACTGAAGAGAAAAAAAAACATACATACAGAGAGCTTAATAAGAGTTATTTCCTCTTTATTTATGTGAATAACATTAAACATCAAAGCAGTTTATTTATTTGAAAATGGTTAAGCACATTGATAACAAATGGATAATCTTTTCAGCCTTATTTATGAAAACATTCTTTTTTAATATGTAAATAAAATAAAACATGGATGAAAAAGCATGAAAATTCAACAGTGTATAACAAATGAATAAAATAGTTATTTTTAAAAGAAAATAATAACAGTCTAGTTATTGGAACTTGCATGCTGCTGCATGATTTTTTTTTCAACAGGGTCCATTCTGGAGCACAATCACGTGATCTTATCTTTACTGATTTTACATCCTTTAAAATTTTTTGTTCCTTTATATGCAAAACTTTATGCAACAAGAAAAAAACCTCAACTGAACCAAATGCTAAATAAATATTATAAATCAAAATGTGACATTATAATATCTCTTAAGTATAAATTAGTTCAAACTAATCATAGATAAAGTAACTATATAACATTGTAGCATTATTTTTTTTATAAATTAATGTTTAAACAAATTATTCAACATCAAACATATGTAGACTGAATAGGCTGCATTAGAATTAAGTATTACCTGGATGCATAGTCAAGGGTAACAAAGGTTGTCTATGAGGCTTTTAAACTTTGCCTAATATGGAAACCTTAGATACTGTATATTTTAATCATTTAATTAGCAAATTAAAATCCTGTGGATTTATATTAAAAACATTGGTTTAATATAGGTGATTGTAGATGTGTGTCTGCATTAGAAACATAAACTACTGAAGTAATACATATTTTTAAACATCTATTGGTCATATACAGTGAATTTCCTAGCACTATTTTAATCTGTGATAAAATTCCAGAGAATTGGGAAGTTATATGATACATATATACCCTGTTTTCCCAAAAATAAGACCTATCCAAAAAAATAAGCCCAGCTTGATTCAGTGCGCTCCTAATATAAGACATACCCCCAAAATAAGCCCTAGATAAGGTCATCATTAGTGGGGAGGCATGGCCAGCACTGGAGGATGCGAGGGCACGGGGGCTGATGGTATCTGGCAGCTACTGCAGCCTGCACAGTGCAGGTGAATTGATTACCTCTCCAAGCAGCAGGTGTAGGCAGAGGCGGTGGGAGATACCTGATCTGGATGTGCTGTGCAGGAGACAGAAAGATGAGAGTCAGTGGGCTGGAGTGGGCAGACAACTGTGGAAGGCTTGTCTTTGCATGGTGGTATCGGCAGCAGATGGAGGCAGAGGTGCAGGGGGAAGGTACTGTGAGGCTGCAGGAAAAGTGAGAGACATGAAGATGAGCCTCCCACAGCCACCTGTCTACTCCATCCCACCATCTCTTGGCTTGCCTGCTTTGTTGTGGCTGCAAGCAAACAGAAGTGAGCTGGCAGCCCTGTGGGGTCCTGATGGATGGGGATGTCAGAGCTGCTGCTGCAAACTGAGGCAGATGTCAGGGCCCAGCTGGCCTGGCTGTAGGACCCTGAGGTAAGCTGGTACAGGGCATGTGGGGCAGCTCTATCCTCCCTTGCCATGTGGTGGCGGCACTGGCGCACCATGCAATCTCCTGCCCTGTTGTGGCTACAAGCAGGCAGAAAAAGTAGGCCTCCAGTAAATGGGGGGAAAATATGATATTCTTCAAAAATGAACCCCAGTGCTTATTTTGAAACCCCCAAAAATATAAGACTGAGTTTTATTTTTGGGGAAACACAGGTAATACTGGGAAAATATGTCCTAAACTAAGGAATATTGTATTTACACAATTATAATTAATGCCAGAAAGAGAGTCATACAATATACAAGTGGGATGGATGGATGGATGGATGGATGGATGGATATATAATTCCAGGTTAGATTATACTGAGCTGTCTTTGAAAGCTGGAAAAGTTCAATATGTTCAAAATACAGCATGAAGACTCTGTTTTTTGAATTGTGAAACCATGAAATGTTTTGCCTAGGATCTTACTTTTAATGAACAGTGTTTCAAATCACACTTGTAAATATAGTGATTTTTAGTTGTGCAAGAATTCAATTCTTGTAATATTTTGACCATGATGAAAAGTAAATTATGAAATTTGAAATTTAGCAGCATCTGAGAAAAAAATTGAAAAGAGTTCTGAACCTCAGATGCCAATACAAAGAGCACTCAAGTAGGGAATGTTTAAAGTATTGTGCCAAACATAATTATTAACTTTTGATTATACATATAAGAAGCCAAATTTTGGGTTTTACATTTAAAAAAATCAGCAATCCATATTTTTTCACTTCTTAATTACCAAAACGTATGTGTTATTCAGTTCATACTTAGTATTTTGATACACACAGAAGATGTTTTAAGTTCCTAAGGTGCTTTTTCAAGAGGCAACTGGACTTTCTGGTTTTTCTTTGAATTCAAAGAAAAACTAGAAAATCCAGTTGCCTCTTGAAAAAGCACCTTTGAGACAACCATGATCTGGATGACTGAGAATCTCTTTAGACATTGAAGATGTCTTAAAGTAAATAAGCCTCCCTAAGATTTAAAATATATCATATATTTTAAAACTTGTTTTAAAAGTCTTGTTTTCATTCCTGGAAAATCAGTCCTTCTAATTACAGTTAGCCAGATTCACCATAATATTGTTTAACAGTTTCCTTCATGCAATTTTGAGATTACAGCTATATCTATTTTCAACTAACACTGTCATATATACTAGATTTTTCCTTTTATTTTTTAATTTATTTTAATTATATGAAGCCTGTTTATTTATGGATGAGGAACTGATTTCTGAGATTTATTATAAATATAATTCTATTGCTTGAAAATGTCACCATAAGTCACACTGAAAAGATGATTTCTTTTTTTCTTTGTTTGTTTTCTTCCTTTCTTTCTCTTTCTTTCTTTCTTTCTTTCTTTCTTTCTTTCTTTCTTTCTTTCT
>BLBF01019997.1:0-12738 GCA_015471245.1 Laticauda colubrina | reverse complement strand
ACGAACACAATACAGAAGCCTGATGATGGCAGATGAGATTCTGCCGAAACGTTGCTACAACTTTAAAAGCACAACTATAATGACGTGGGAAAATACCCGAACAAAGTTGAATACCAAACATATAAATACCCATGAAAACTTAAGAAAACACACAGACACACACACACACACGTATATATAGGCTTGTTGACCTAGTTATTGGCAGTGTCTCATTAATACTGTTCTTTGAAGTTTACATCCTTTTGAAATAGCGCTGAGTGGGATCTCTGCAATGCTTATGTCAAGTTTATATGTATATTACCTAACAATATTTATTACAGGAAATGTTTCTTGGGAAAATGCTTCTTATAAGTTACTAGTCTGAGGAACAAAAGGTCAAGATCTCAGTAACTCTATTTTGGAAAGACCCTTTGATCATTCATGAACTTCGTTTCTAGGCTAAATTCTTTTATTTTATTCATACCTTAGACATGATTATACAGTTTCTTGTTGAATCAAGTGGGACTAGTAAAAGGAGCAACAGTGTGTTTGAATCATGACATTATGAGCTAACTAGGCATTATTTCTGTTATTCTTATTTTCTGTAAACATTAATGTTTAAGTATTGATTGTTACTATATCATAGTTATGCCAAAACAATGGTAATTATTATTATTGAAAAATTCTACAACAAGACAAGCCCAGATTGTTATATTTAGTTCCAATATATTAATAGAAATCTCTAACATTTAATATAATGAAAGATCCTTTATTAATAATTTTGATTTCTGAATACAAACTGATCAAGTCTTAAGGCTAGGTCACATCGCCCGATGGATGCAAAAAGTATGTAAAAGGCCACAGCGGGCGGCCAAAAATCCGGGGGTGGCTCTATCTGTTCTTATCCGCTCTCAAAAGGGGCAAAAATTTGCATAAACAGAACGGAAAAGAACGGACGGTGGGAGGATGTAGCACGGATGTAAAATGGATGCTCAACGGAAGCCTAGCGGATGAAAGAGGATGAAAGTGGATGGTATGTCCTCAGGGCTTCCGGGAGAGCAAAGCGGATGCGTAGCGGAAAGAGTGGATGCATAGCGGATGAAGCGGATGCAGAGCGGATGTGTAGCGGATGACGCTGTTGCGTAGCGGATGCAGAGCGGATGCGTAGTGTTCACTGCGCATGCGGGGAGGATGCATTGCGTCAGCCCCACGGATATAAAAGGAGGCAGCTCGCACAAGGCCAGCATTCAGAGGAAAGACCTGCTGCCAGACACATCTTTGAGAGAACACCATGGGGAAGAAGAGGAAGCCTATGCCATCTTCTGCCAGCCCTGGCAAGAGGGATAGATCCACCATCCCACCCCCTGGCGCTGACTCCGCTGCTGCTGCTGCTGCTGCTTCTGCTGCTGGTGCTGTTCCTGCTGCTACTGGTGCTTCTCCTGCTGCTGGTGCTGGTGCTGCTTCTCCTGCTGCTTCTCCTGCTGCTGCTGTGGTGAACCAGCCCCAAAGGCCTGAAAGCCCTGATGATGAAGGCCCTGCTGCTGAAGGCCCTGCCAGAGGGAGGAAGAGGCAAGGCAAGGAGAAGGGAGAGAGAAAGCAGTACACCATCGCAGAGGAGCATGAGGAGGAGGTGCTGGAGTGGCTGAGGGAGAACGAGTACATATGGAGGAAGGGCTACAGGCTCTATCGAGACACCAAGCGGAAGCAGGCGGCTTGGAGGGAGAAGGCGGAGAGCCTGGGCTACACTGCTGATGTCCTCCTCGGGTGGTGGAAGCATATGCACATCTGCTATGGGAAGCTGCACCTGAAGATGTCTGGCCAGGCTGCGGTCAAGCTCACCGACCGGGAGAGCTACGTCATGGCCAAGTGCAGCTTCCTGGAGGGTGAGGTCCACCACCAAGGAGCAGCCCCTCTGTCTACCCTCACTCTCAGGCAGCCCACAGACAGCCAGTCCTCTTCTGGCCAGGAGACAGCGACCATGTCCGGGCAGGTATCCACAGAGCGCCCCGGAACAGAGAACCCCCCAAACAGCTGCACACCCTATGCCAGAGGATGTGGAGGATTCTCTCACACACATGTAGCAAGAAGAAGCAGCGACCACCAGGGACCAACCCACACCCACCCCCAGCTCCACCTCCACAGAAAGCAGGCAGAGAGGCAGACCGGAGGGACAGAGCCACACTGTCCTCTTGAAGATCAGGGACAAAATCAAGAACAGCACAGATCTCCTCTCTCAGCTGGTACACTTCGAGATTCCATCCTCAAACCGCAAGCCCTTCCTCACCTACGTGACCCAGACCCTCATGGACATGCCCAAGGCCCAGTACCAGGTCATGAAGGAGAGGATCATGGCGCTGCTGCACCACACTCCAGGCCCAGCTGAACCTGCTCCCACCCACTCCAGGTCTGCTCCTCCACCCCCAGACAATGTCACAGCCCTTTGAAGGCTTTCAACAGCCGCTCACCTACCAAGGCTACGGCCACCAGGAGTTCCAGCAGCACAGGCAGCCCTTCCCAGTCCAGACACAGGTTACTCGCACGCCACAGGTGCCACTGATGCCACCGATACCACCGATACCACCGATGCCACCGATGGCACAGATGCCAACAACGCCACAGATGCCACGGATGCCAGACGCCACCGATGCCACCGATGCCACAAATGTTTCCTCGCATGCCACAGACGCCTCACCTCGCCCAGCTGCACACCAGACATCCCCACTACACTCCTTCCTCCATCCCACAGCCAAGCCCGGCCTCAGAACATCTTTCATCAGTCCTGTGCCTGACATCCCAGATCCTGGATGAAGGGCCTCTCAACCTCACTGGGCTGAGCCAGCTTTCTGAGAGCTTCCTGAACACACCACCTCCTGTTGTCCTCTCCGGGCCAGGCACCCCAATCACGCCTCAGACCAGTACTCCAGCCACTGCCACCTCCACAGTCCCTGTCCCCTTTACACCTGAGACCATGGACATGCCTCAGAGTGACTGAGAACATTGCCAGAGACTGAGTTGTTGTTACCTGTTGATTTTATCTTTGCTTGGGACACTTTTCTTGGTTCCTTTTGCTTTTTAAATAAAGTCCTACACTTTACTTAACTGTTATTAAGAAAGGTTATCTTTCCTTCACACACTTGGGTAATTTCTTTTACTTAATAAAGTGTTGGTGGAAACTTTTAGAAAATGGTTAAGCCTTTGCATGCTTCTGGGATGGGCAGGGATACCTGTGGGATGGGTAATAGCTGTGGGATAGATAAGCCTCCAGTGCAAGCATAGTGGGACTGTATGGTCCACCCTCTGAGGTGCCACACCTATGGCCCTTTATTATCAATAACAATTTAATCATTGATCAACACATTTCAACATAAACAGAACTCTTTATTAATGCCCTGTTCATTGTAGGGCCATTCAACATACATGGCACAACCTCATCAGTGTTATGCCACAGGCTCAAGGAAGCATCCATTAATCATCTATCATCCTGTCTTGCCACTCCACTGCTCCAGCTGGGGAGTTGCACCAGTGTTTCAGGAGGTTGCACTGCTTCTTCCCTTCATGTGAAGCTCTGTTGGGGCCTGGTACATCCAGAGTGTGTATCAGGTTTTGCCCTTGCCTCCATTCACCAGGCTCCATGTCCCCATTTCCTTCTTGACAGTCCACAAGCCTGTTCTGCAAGACTGGGTAGCGGGTGCGCATGAGATTGTGCAGGATGCAGCAAGCTTCCATGATGTTCCTTACAGTCTCTGGGCGATATTGCATGGTGGTGAGAAGTCCCTGGAACCTGTTGGCCAGGATGCCAAAGGCATTCTCCACCACCTGTCTTGCCCTGGACAGCCTGTAGTTGAAGATCCTCTCTTCACAGGTGAGGCATCTGGAAGTGTAGGGCTTCATGAGGTAGGTTCTGAGGGAGAAGAAGTCATCACCAACGATGAAGTAGGGCACATCTTGTGTGTCATTGGGTAGGGGGTCTGGATCTGGGAAGCCCATTATGAGGTTGCGTTACAGCCCCTCCTTGAGGTCACTGGCGTTGTATTCCTGGCCATCTGAAGCTGACCCGTTGCCTGAAGCATCAATGTACATGAACTTGTAGTCAGCATCGACCACAATGCTGATGGTATTGTGTGGCACCCTCCAGGCGTACTGCATGTTTCTGTATGTGGTTCCGGAGGCCAGGTGGCACAGAATCAGTGCCACCTTCAGCCCAGGGTCCAGGCTGGGACAGAAGTTGGTGTTCGACTTGGTCAACCTTGGTCTCAGACACTCCACAACTTCGTCAAACATGGCTGGCGGCATCCTCATGAAGTTCTGGAATGCACGAGTGTCTTCATTCCTCAGCTCCACCATCAGCTTGTCATACAGTCCAAACTCCGCTCTTCTCCTGATCCATCATTGGACGTAGACACTTCTTGGCTGGCTCCTTTTCTTCTCGTAGAAAAGGTGAAAGAGCCTGAAGAGTGCTTGCTTCTGGTGTTGAATGATGGCGGCTACCAAAAGGAACGTGCGATGATCCATGGTGGAGAAGAATGGATGCTGTGGAAGAGCAAGAGCAAGGCTGAAGAGGTGTGCACCCCACGTCTGCTGGACTGAAAGTGAGATCCAGGTAATTTCCTCCCCCTTTTTATAGGAAATATTGGTTTTCTGCTAGGTGTCCTTCTGCATCCTCCAGACATCCTAAATATCCGAGATACATCCCCTATACAAAAGGTTTTTCATTTTTAATGCTTTATATCTGAGCTGCATCCGCTTTCATCCTTTCTATATCCGTGCTACTAATGCTGTGTGTCCATTCCACGTCCGTTTCACTTCCTCCCTGTGTTCATTTTCTGCTGGAGTGGATTTGAGTTGCGCAGATGCACAGCGGATTCCTAGTGGATATAGCGGACGCGTAACGGATGACAACGGACGTATAACGGATGTTCCCCGTATGTGTAGTGGATGTAGAACGGACGCGTTGGATACTTCATCCACTCAAAAAGTTTTGTGCAGCTCAAAACTTTTTGTGCGGATGAAATCACAGTAGACGGATGCTGGACGGATAGAGAGTATGAATCACGGACGCAGTGAGTACACAACGGATGCATCACGTTTTCCAACGGATGGCAAGCTTTTTTGTCCGTTTTACATCCTCTTTGCATCCGTTGGTGCAGTGTGACATGGGCTTTACCTTATAGTACAACAGATTTAACTGTGGCTGAAAATTAGAAAGCATGGCTAATTGATAAGACAGTACCAGGGGTAAATAGAAGACAAGGAGAAGAGCACAAAATATCCAATCTGAAAACAGAAATAGAAAGCACTCATGGTTCAGTTTGAATGACCACTAGAGGGATACTGCCCATGTGGGGCCAATTGCTTTAGTAGCCAGCTCTTTGGCTCTTAAGAGCTTTGTTTCTGAGGACTGACTGAAAAAAGTATGTCTCAAAATCCAATCCAAGCAGGATTTTAGTACAGATTGTTTGTACCATAGAGTGGGCTATTCGCAGCCAACTCCCAGAGAAAAGAGAATTCTCTCTTGCTTCTAGGAATTGGCTGCAAATGCCCCATGCTTTTTCAGCCAGTGTCCAAAAATGACGGGAATCCTCTTGTCAGGCAGCAAGTCACCTGCAACCTTTTCTGCAAGCATTCTTATTGACTTTTGGTCATGGAACAAATAGTTGTAAAGGGAGAACTTGTAGGCTGATGCATTATGAAATCCTAGTTCTTGGGAAACTCAGTACTTATGTAGGCCAACACCTACTAAAAAAATGGCCACTTTGATTTCACCCTTAGTTTTTATAATACTAATATCAGTATACAACTCAACAGATATTCAGTATTAATGCAAATATAATTTCAAAAAATTAAATTCTGTCTAGTATTATCTTACAGTTTGCCAAATATATGCATTTGTATTCATAGTTCCCAGCTAATATTTTTGGCATGTCCTCCAAAGGGAGCAATTTACTAGGCTATTTAGAAATTGTAACTCATCAACATCATTTATAAATATACCTAATCAGCATTTTTTTGACATTCTCCAAAATACTGGGAAGACTCTCTACATAGTGGGCACTGAAGGAGGACATTCTAATTATCTTTAGTTCTACAAATCATTCCATACATGTCTTATTTCTTGCCTCCAAAAAAAGCAGGAAGCAATTAACTATATCAAAGCCTTGAATGCTGAGATTTATAGGTAAAATTAAGATATACTGATGTCCTACTGCACACCTTTTTAATTGTAGAAATCAATACATTAGTGCCCTGTCCCACTGCACTTATGGATGCAAAGAGGATGTAAAACGTAAAAAAATCTTGCCATTCGTTGGAAAATGCTATGCATCCGTGTATACTCATTGCATATGTGTTTCATATGCTCTATCCATCGAGCATCCGTCCACTGTGATTTCATCCACACAAAAAGTTTTGAGCTGCACAAAACTTTTAGAACAGATGAACTTTTCACTGTGTATGATGTAAATCCACGACATATACGAGCAACAAACGTTCTATGTCCATTATCATCCGTTAAACGTCACTGTATCCTCTCTGCATCCTCGCAACTCACATCCGCTGCAGCTAAAAATGGAAAGAGGGAGGAAAGATAAGGTACATGGAACATCTATACATCGTTAATAGCACAGAAATAGAAAGGATGTAAGCGTATGTATCTCGTACATAAAGTATTCAAAACAGACAAAGCGTTTGTATCTGGGATGTATCTCATATATTTAGGACTTCTGGAGTATGTCTAGAATATGTAGGACACCTAGTGGACAACCAATATTTTCTATAAAAAGGAGGAGAAAATCATCTGGATCTCAGTATGAGTCGAGCAGTCGTGGTATACAGACATCATCACCCTTGGTCTTGGTCTTCAACATCAATTGTTCTCCATCATGGATGATCAAAGAGTCCATATGATAGCTGCACTCATTCAACAGCAGAACCACAACCTGTTCAGACTGTATCAAGTTTTAGACAGAAGGAGAAGAAGGAGAAGAAGGAGACGTCCAAGAGCTGTGTGGGTGCGAGGATGGACCGTGAGAAGAATGGAGTTGGACTGTATGACCAGTTGATGGTGGAGCTGAGGAATGAAGACCCTCGTGCATTCCATCACTTCATGAGGATGCCACCAGCCATGTTTGATGAACTTGTAAAGCGTCTGAGACCCAGGTTGACCAAGCCAAGCACCAACTTCCATCCCAACCTGGACCCTGGACTGAAGGTGACACTGGCTCTGCGGCACCTGGCCTCTAGAACTACATACAGAAACATGCAGTATGCATGGAGGGTGCCACACAACAGCATCACCAAAGTAATCAGAGAAGTGGTAGAGGCCATCATTGAAGAATACGTGGATGAGCTCCTCAGGTGCCCCACACTGAACAAGGCTGGAGACAACTTGCAGAAGAGTGGTATCAGAGGTGGAACTTTCCCCACACTGTTGGAGCCATAGATGGGAAGCACGTGGTCTTCAAAGCTCCACCCAACTCAGGGTCCACTTATCACAACTACAAGGGCTTCTTCAGTATCATCCTCTTTGCCATGGTTGATGCTGACTACAAGTTCATCTACATCGATGCCTCAGGTCAGCTTCAGATGCCCAGATATACAACACAAGTGACCTTAAGGATGGGCTGGAACGCAACCTCATCATGGGTTTTCCAGGTCCAGACCCCCCTTCCCAATGACACACAAGATGTGCCCTACTTCATCATTGGTGATGATGCGTTCTCCCACAGAACCTACCTCATGAAGCCGTACAGTTCAAGATAACTCACCCATGAAGAGAGGATCTTCAACTACAGGCTGAGGAGCAGACCTGGACTGGGTAGAACGAGCTTCAGCTGGGCCTTGAGGGTTGTGGAGAAGTGCTATGATTTTCTGCTTCATCACCTGGTACTTGGCCTCGGGCAGGTCCCTCAGGGTCTGGCTCATGTAGGTGATGAAGGGCTTCTGGGCCGTGGATGCTCTGTCCAAGTCGACCAGCTGAGAGAGAAGTTCTGTGCTGGTCTTCATTGTGTCACTGATCTCCAACAGCACACTGTGGTCCTGGCCCTCCAGTCTGCCTTTCTGCCTGCATCCTCTGGAGCTGGTGGTGGAGGTGGGGGTGGGTTGGCCTCTGGTGGCTGCTGCTTGTTCCTCCATTTGTGACAGCAGGACGTCATCCTCCACGGGATCCTCCAAGTTCGGCATCATGGAGAGTGCAGCTGTCGAGGGGGTCTCTGCTGTGGGGCCCTCTGAAGACACCTGCCTGGACAGGGTAGGTGGCTCCTGGCTTGAAGATGCCTGGCTGCCTGTGGGCTGTCTGAGGGAGAGGGATCTCAGAGGGGCTGCTCGTCGGTGGTGGATCTCACCCTCTAGGAAACTGCACTTGGCCATGACGTACATCTCCCGGTCAGTGAGCTTGAGGGCGGCCTGCCCAGATTTCTTGAGGTGTACCTTCCCATACCAGGAGTGCACGTGCTTCCACCTTCCAAGGAGTACTTCTGCAGTGTACCCCAGGCTCTCTGCCTTGCCTCTCCAAGCTGCCTGCTTCTTCTCGGTGTCCCAATACAGTCTGTGGCTCTTTCTCCAGAGGTACTCGTTCTCCCTCAGCCATTCCAGCACATTGTCCTCATGCTCCTCGGAAACGGTGTACTGTTTCCTCTCTCCCTTCTTCTTCCCTTGCCTCTTCCTCCCTCTGGCTGGAGCTTGTTTAGGGCCTTCAGGGGCTTCAGCAGGGCCTTCATGGGATTGAGCATCTGGGCCTTCAGAAGCTTGTTCAGGGCCTTCAGGGGCTTGATCATCAGGGCCTTCATGAGCTTGAGCATCAGGGCTTTCAGGGGCTTGAACATCAGGGCCTTCAGCAGCAGGGATTTGAGGGGCTTGAGGACCTTGGGGCTGGTCCACCACAGCAGCAGCAGCTTCACCATCAGAGTCAGTGGGTGGGGTGCTGGTTCTGGCCTTCTTCACCTTGCCAGGGCTTGAATGAGTAGGCACGGACTTCCTTTTCTTGCCTGACTGATGCACCATTGGGTTGATACAAGATGCAGTAGAGATGTATCAATGTAGCCTTCTTCAATAACGAGTAGTAGTAGAGATGTATTGATGTAGCTGCCGGCATGTCTTTCCCCTGTATGCTGACTGCATGCGTGCTGCATCCTTTTATATCCGCGGAGCTGGTACAATTCATACTCCCCGCATGCGCAGTGAATGCTTTGCATCCGATATGCATCCACACGGCATCCCCTTTGTTTCCTATAGGCGTCCATGATGTATCTGCTCCATCCGCTATACACCCGCCCCTTCTGCTATGCATCTGCTTCGTAATTCTCCCCTGGAACCCCTTCGGAGGTGTCATCCACTTCCATCCACTTTCATCTGCTAGGCTTCCAATAAACATCCATTTAACATCTCCGCTACATATTACCCACGTCCGTTCTTTTCCATTCTGTTTTCGTAAATTTTCGCCAATTTTGTCCATTTCTGAAGTGGATGAAAATAGATGGAGCCACCCCTGAAATTTTGCTCATCCGCTGTGTCCTTTATGCATACGTTTTGTGTCTATCGGCCAGTGGGACTGGGCCTTTAGGCACCTTATATAGGTATAGAAATCAATACATTTAGATCCTCCCATTCAATTGGTGTTCAGAATTCACTGCTTCAACATAACACTATCATTTTTAATCCAACGACTACCTAATTTATAGGTCATCTGGAGAAAATCCTAGAAATGTTAATTTCAGCATGAATGACGTCCTTTGTATAGACTGGAAACCATAGTCAAAAGTAGAGGGGACCAGCTGTACAGAAAAACAGAATAGCTTTAGCCAGTTTTTAAAAAGAGCTCTTCAGGTATAAACCTCATTTCACCATGCAAGCTCTCTGAGGCACAGATGCAGTATCCAAAGAACTGATCTTAAACATTTAGCCTGAATGCCTTCTAGTGGCCTGAAGTCACGAAAGGATATGAACTGAAGTTCGTAAAGCATCTTCACTAAAAAGTGGCCAATTGTAATTATCACCTTCAAATCTTGGGGATTTAAAGCTGCCAGCTGCATTTCCCTGGGCTGTTTGAGAAAGAATATGGTATGTGTCTTTCTGCTATTAAAAAAATAGAGTGCCATTCATATAAGTTTTAGGGCATTTGTAAAATTCGTAACTTTACTTTTTAAATAATTAATAACCATTTATTTTAAATGCTCTTCCAAGTCCAGCAAGAACCCTGGGGAAAAAGACTCCACAAGATACAATAAGATATTAATAAGATATAAAATAAGATATTAAAAATATACAATAAGATATTAACAAATCTGTTATTGATCTTAGTAGGATGAAAAATAAAAGCATTTAAATGACTAGCCAGTATTAAATATAACAGTTATATAGTACAGACCCAGAATGCACTCCTATTGAACTCACTTTGGGGTACTGACAGCATTTATTAAATATACCTGCAAGATGCATATAACTTCAGTGATGTATTTTTCATATAGAGTTCATATTAAAAATAGCAGGCAGCCAATTATAAAACCTCCAGCTTTTCCCATAACTTATTGTCATGAATAGAACTTTGCACTGCCTTTAAAATCAGTAAAAGGTATTTGCATTAAACTAAGAAACAGATAGAATATATCTCTATTGAGCCTTGTAAGATCAAATACTGATCTATAAGGGAATGTCTCTTCTTAAAACTTGTCTGTTCATCTACTAGAATATGCTCCTGTTTATCTTAGTCTCTCCCATTTCCCTATATATCCCGAGCATAGAATTTACTTATTATGTTGAATAGAATTTACTTATTATACTGAGTAGTCCTCTACTTAGCAGAGTCATTCTTCTTTTAGCACTGCTAAAAGAAGCACTGCTTCTTTTATACTGCTTCACAATGCTTTACGCTCTTGCCTAAGCAGTTTACAGAATCAACATATTGCCCCAATAATCTGGGTTCTCATTTTACCAATCTTGGAAGGATGAAAGGCTGAATCAACTTTGAGCTGGTCAGGATCAAACTCTTGGAGTGAGCAATGACTTAGCCTGCAATACTGCATTCTAACTATTGCACCATCACAGCTCTTTTGTGTTTTTAAAGACAGCAACAATGATTTTCTGCTCCCAAACTCTAGGCTTATTTATCAACAAAAGTATTCAGCCAAAATAAAATTCCATCATTCTAAAGTTCTTCTGATGGGATTAAATCTTCCGCTCCCCTACTTTGTAGGGTGTGTGTGTATGTGTGTGTGTGTGTGTGTGTGTGTGTGTGTGTGCTTCTGAGTCAGTAATGACTCCAGATGATGTCACAGAGACTGCCTGGGCAAGTTCCTAAAGTTTTCGTGGCAACACTTTCTGAAATGGTTTGCCATTACCTTCTTCTAGGGCTGAGAAAGAGTGCTGACCCAAGGTCACCAGCTGGCCATATGCCACATTTTTCTGAATTTTCTATTTTATTCAGAAGATTAAAATACAAAAGAAAAAAATAATGTTCTTTCTATTTTTGTTTTGTCTCTGTTATTTTTTTCTTTTAGACCAGTTGACTTTATGCCTAAAGAGCCACATAATCTCAAATTTCTAGCTTCCTTAAGCTGAATTGGCCCTTAAATTTTCAATATCTAATACTGATACTGGGGCTAATTTACTGTATTTCTCCAACAATACGGCCTCCACCAATAGGAAGGCCCAACATGATTTCTAGGCATGAGATGAAATTAAGCCCCGCCCCCAAAATGTAGGTCTATTTTAACCATGCTTTTTCCCACCATTTCTCACAACGTTTGTTAGAACTACATGAGGTGAAGAGAAATGGGCGGGGGGGATGGGGAGAAATGGGCAGGGGAGATGGGGGGTGCCCTGCACCTAGCCTAGGCTAGAATACCCCGATAGCCGATAGAAGCTCCCTGAAGGCAGAGTCCCCAGCCTCTTCAGAGCGTGGCATTGCTACCCATGTCCCCTCACCTTTAGACAGTCTCTTTTGGGCAATGGAAGCTCCCCAAATTGAGTCACCAGCCACTTTGATCGGCTGGTAGAAGCAGCCTCAGGGTGAGCACACACACACACACATCCCTCGTTGCGAGGCCACTTCAATTGGCAGACGAAAGCTCCCCTGAAGGCAGAGTCCCCAGCCGCTTCAGGGCAAGATGTGGCTGCCCATGTCCCCTTGCCTTTAGGTAGTCTCCTTTGGGCCATGAAAGCTCCCCAAATGCAATCACCAGCCACTTCAATCAGCTGGTAGAAGCAGCCTCGCGGTGAGGGAAGTGTGTGTGTGTGTGTGTGTGTGTGCGCGCTCGGCCCGAGGCCTCTTCTACCGGCCGATCAAAGTGGTTGGTGACTGCATTTGGGGAGTTTCCATTGCCTGAAATAGACTGCTTAAAGATGAGGGGTCGTGGGCAGTCCCACCATACCCTGAAGTGGCTGGGGACTCTGCCTTCAAGGTAGCTTTCATCTGCAGATTGAAGTGGCCTCATGGCGAGGGGAGTGTGTGTGTGTGTGCTCGCCCCGAGGCCGCTTCTACCGGCCCATCAAAGTGGCTGGTGACTGCATTTGGAATTTCCATGGCCTGAAAGAGACTGCCTAAAGATGAGCGGACATGGGCAGCCACGCCATGTTCTAAAGCAGCTGGGGACTCTGCCTTCAGGGAGCTTTTGTCGGCCGACAGAAGCGGCTTCACGGCGAGGTACGTGCGTATGGGCCACTCTAGGTGGGGGAGGAAATTAAGTCACCCCAAAAAGACGGCCTAGCCGTTTTTTCAGGGGTCAAAAAAAAAATAAGGCCCGGCCTTATTTTGTGAGAAACATGGTA
>BLBF01019996.1:0-25532 GCA_015471245.1 Laticauda colubrina | reverse complement strand
GATGTCACTGATGCCACCAATGCTACAGATGCCACCGACGCCACAGATGCCACAGATGCCACCGATGCCACAGATGTTTCCTCACACACCACAGACGCCTCACCTCGCCCAGCTGCACACCAGACATCCCCACTACACTAATCCTTCCTCCACCCCACAGCCAAGCCCGGCCTCAGAACATCTGTCATCGGTCCTGTGCCTGACATCCCAGGTCCTGGATGAAGGGCCTCTCAACCTCACAGGACTGAGCCAGCTTTCTGAGAGCTTCCTGAACACACCATCTCCTGTTGTCCTCTCGGGCCCAGGCACCCCAATGGCGCCTCAGACCAGCACTTCAGCCACTGCCACCTCCACAGTCCCTGTCCCCTTTACACCTGAGACCATTGACATGCCTCAGAGTGACTGAGAACATTGCCAGAGACTGAGTTGTTACCGGTTGACTTTATCATTGTTTGGGACACTTTTCTTGGTTTCTTTTGCTTTTTAAATAAAGTCCTACACTTTACTTAACTGTTATTAATAAAGGTTTTCTTTGCTTCACACACTTGGGTAATTTCTTTTACTTAATAAAGTGTTGGTGGAAACTTTTAGAAAATGGTTAAGCCTTTGCATGCTTATGGGATGGGCAGGGATACCTGTGGGATGGGTAATAACTTTGGGATGGGCAGGGTTACCTGTAGGATGGGTAATAGCTGTGGGATGGGCAGGGTTACCTGTGGGAAAGGTAATAGATGTGGGATGGGTAATAGCTGTGGGATAGATAAGCCTCCAGTGCAAGCATAGTGGGACTGTATGGTCCACCCTCCCAGGTGCCACACCTATGGCCCCTTATTATCAATAACAATTTAATCATTGATCCACACATTTCAACATAAACAAAACTCTTTATTAATGCCCTATTCATTGTAAGGCCACTCAACATACATGGCACAATCTCATCAGTGTGATGAGACAGTCTCAAGGAAGCAACCATTAAGCATCTACCATCTTGTCTTGCCACTCCACTGCTCCAGCTGGGGAGTTGCACCAGTGTTTCAGGAGGTTGCACTGCTTCTTCCCTTCACGTGAAGCTCTGTTGGGGCCTGGCACATCCACAGTGTCGATCAGGTTTCACCCTTGCCTCCATTCACCAAGCTCCATGTCCCCATTGCCTTGTTGGTGGTCCACAAACCTGTTCTGCAACACTGGGTAGCAGGTGCGCATGAGATTGTGCAGGATGCAGCAAGTTACCACGATGCTTCTCACGGTCCGTGGATGCTGTTGCATGGTGGTGAGAAGTACCTGGAACCTGTTGGCCAGGATGCCAAAGGCGTTCTCCACCACCCGTCTTGCCCTGGACAGCCTGTAGTTGAAGATCCTCTCTTCACGGGTGAGGCATCTGGAAGTGTAGGGCTTCATGAGGTAGGTTCTGAGGGAGAAGGTGTCATCCCCCATGATGAAGTAGGGCACATCTTGTGTGTCATTGGGCAGGGGGTCTGGATCTGGGAAGCCCATGATGAGGTTGTGTTCCAGCCCCTCCTTGAGGTCACTGGTGTTGTATATCTGGGCATCTGAAGCTGACCCGTTGCCTGAAGCATCGATGTATATGAACTTGTAGTCAGCATCGACCATGGTGAAGAGGATGATGCTGAAGAAGCCCTTGTAGTTGAAATAAGTGGACCCTGACTTGACTGGAGCTATGCAGGTCACGTGCTTCTCATCTATGGCTCCAATGGTGTGGGGGAAGTTCCACCTCTGATACCACTGTTCTGCAAGTTTCCTCCAGCCTTGTTCAGTGGAGGGACACTGGAGGAGCTTCTGCAGGTATTCTTCGATGATGGCCTGCACCACTTCTCTGACCACAATGCTGATGGTGTTGTGTTGCACCCTCCAGACGTACTGCATGTTTCTGTACGTGGTCCCGGAGGCCAGGTGACGCAGAGTCAGTGCCACCTTCAGCCCAGGGTCCAGGCTGGGACGGAAGTTGGTGCTCTTCTTGGTCAACCTGGGTCTCAGATGCTCCACAATTTTGTCAAACATGGCTGGCAGCATCCTCATGAAGTTCTAGAATGCACGAGTGTCTTTGTTCCTCAGCTCCACCATCAGCTTGTCATACAGTCCAAACTCCGCTCTTCTCCCGATCCATCTTCAGACCCAGACACTTCTTGGCCGCCTCCTTTTCTTCCCGTAGAAAAGGTGAAAGAGCCTGAAGAGGGCTTGGTTCTGGTGTTGAATGATGGCGGCTACCAAAAGGAGCGTGCGATGATCCATGGTGGAGAAGAATGGATGATTTGGAAGAGCAAGAGCAAGGCTGAAGAGGTCTGCACAGCAGGGCTGCTGGACTGAAAATGAGATCCAGGTGATTTCTCCCCCTTTTTATAGGAAATGTCGGTTTTCCACTAGGTGTCCTTCCGCATACTCCAGGCATCCTCCTGAGGATATATCCGAGATACGTCCCCCGTACGAACATTTTTTCTGTTTTAATGCTTTATATCTGAGCTGCATCCACTTTCATCCTTTCTACTTTCATCCCTTTCTACATCCTGTACGAACATTTTTTCTGTTTTAATGCTTTATATCTGAGCTGCATCCGCTTTCATCCTTTCTGTGTGTCCGTTCCGCATCTGTTTCGCTTCATCCCTGTGTCCATTTTCTGCTGGAGTGGATTTGAGTTGCGTGGATGCACAGAGGATGCCTAGTGGATATAGCGGACACGTAACAGATGACAACGGACGTATAACGGATGTTCCTCGTATGCGTAGTGGATGTAGAATGGACGCGTTGGATACTTCATCTGCTCAAAAAGTTTTGTGCAGCTCAAAACTTTTTGAGCAGATGAAATCTCAGTAGACGGATGCTGGACGGATAGAGAGTATGAAAAACGTATGCAGTGAGTACACAATGGATGCATCGTGTTTTCCAATGGATGGCAAGCTTTTTTTAACATTTTACATCCTCTTTGCATCCGTTGGTGCAGTGTGACAGGGGCTTTAAAGACCTCTACTCCAGCAGTTCGAATCCTAGCAAGCGCTCATCATTTGTCTCAGCTTCAGTTTGACTTGGTATGTGCAATTAGATAAATAGTTGCCACTTCAGTGAGAAAAATGATGCTTCATTATGGTAGTCAATCCTAGCTGGTGCTGGATGTGGTGGCAAAGCTGCAAGATTTGGATTGTTACATAGATACATGATAGAGCAGGAAGGCAATATTATACGATTAACTAAAGGTGGGGTATAGTTAATTTCCTATCCCTGTTAGCAGTTGTGCTAAAAATGGTGATATAGCTATCCAGTTCATGTTCTGCTGCCTCACACTACTAAACTTTGTCCAATTTTATTCCAAATTACAATTTTGATACAAAGATAACATAGGTATTATGCTATTTATTATGTTGGCTGCATGCTGCTTGTAATGCACTAGTATTGGTGATGCAGTACTTTTTGGATAAAAGAACCATTTCTGCAAGTCAACAAGTCGAGCTTGTGAGGAAATTTATGAATTGCCACAAAACTGACAATTGTTTTCCATTTTTAAAACACACACCAAAAACTATTTGAGAAGACTTGTTTCTATGTAAATTATAATTATCAAATTTATTTGCTGCCTATCTTGCAATTCAAAGTGAAGATGCATATATTTTTTAAATAATATCTTTTGCCTTGATCTTGTTGCTCTTGAAATTCATACATTTCATTGCTAAATTTATACTAAAAAAGTGAATGAAATTGAATTCTCTGTGTTTGCAACCAGAGCATTCTCTTTCAATTACACATCATGCTTTTGCTGCAGAGGTGAAAATCAGATTTTGATACTTTAACATATATATTATTTACTGAAAGTAATGTTGTACCTTGCTTGATAGAAATCAGAAATATATTGGAAGCTAATGTGCAGAAGGAATGAAAAAGGAATATTATATTATGTTGCTATGGCATTTCAGCTTGATTGTTTCAAGTGCAACTTGATTTCACAGATGATTACCTCCAGAAATGAAGAGTCATTCCAGTATTCCCACTGATAATGTGCTATTTTGTAAAACTTGATAAATTAGCACACTTTGAGAAGAGACAATTTGTGAGGCTCTCTGTGCAATTTCTTTCTCAGTGTTATTGTCTTCAAACTATTAATAATTACCATTAATTAATAGGAACAATTTAAAAAAAATCTAATTCCCTTTATATTACACTGTTATCAGAAGTTGACAGTGAATTTAAATGCTGCTAATACAACATTTATATTCAGCAGATGTTGGTGAATATTTTTTCCATGTTTTGCCTTAAATTTCTACATATACACAAACACTGTCTCTCTGATACTAGCTGAATATCTGACACTCACAAAATTAATTTAGGTTCTTCAGTAATCATCACCCTAGGTTTTTCCCCCTTAAAATCAGGTAAAAAGTTAACTAGGGATATCTCAATCCTGTAGAGGAAATTTAGAGAACGCACCTATTTATGATCTAACAGAATTATAAAACAAGCTACAAAATGGCAGGGAGCAGCTTCTTTGAATTTTGTTTGAAACCCAGTATAAAATAAGTCCATTGAGGGAGGGAAACCTGGTTTAAATTTACAGCTTAGAACAAGGGTATCAAACTCACATTGTCATGACGGAATCACATGAGGTATCAGGATGTTTTTCCCCTTTTCTAAACTGGTCTTGGCCAGTTTGTGACACATTTGGTCTGCAACAGGGATGGGATTCAAAATTTTTAACAACTGGTTCTGTGGGCATGGCTTAGGTGGTGGGTGTGGCTTGGTAGTCATGTTACTGGGTGGTCATGGCTTGGTGGTCATGTTATTGGCTGGGTGTGGCCAACTCAATATCCCTCACATCGAGGCACGCATCTTCTCACCTGGCCTCTCAAGACTGGGGATGCTGCAACAGTCGTAAATGTGAAAAATGGTCATAAGTCACTTTTTTTTTGAATGGTCACTCCACACAAGCAAAGTACCAGCAAAGTAGGGAAAAAAACTTCAGAGAAGTTCCAGAGACAGGAAATCTAGTCCTGCCAAGAATGTAATAAGGGTTAACAAAGAGGCAGTCTCTGTAAGCAACACCAGAATGTTTCCTTCCTGCCTTCCTTACAGGATTACGCCAGTAATTTCTTCTAACAACCGGTTCTCCAAACTGCTTAGAATGTTAACAACTAGTTCTAACGAATAGATACGAACTGTTAGAATCCCACTCCTGGTCTGCAGGCTGGGTATTTGACAGCCCTGACTTAGAACATTTGTTTGTGTATAACAAAATAGCTCAAATTCCAGGTTGTAACACATAATATATGTAACATAATCTAACTTCTTTGTTTTCTTTTCCCTTTATTAGAATCTGTTACCTGATATAAACATTGACATGATATTACTCAAGCCAATTTCAAAAGTGTTCAATCATGTATTCACATTTTTTCAATCTCATGATCTCAGCAGATCACAAGGAAGGAAAAGTTGTTCTATACTAACTCAAACCTTTGTTAAAAAACCTCTTTTGTATTCATAAGTTGCCACATGAAATGTACTAGAGGTGTTTCTTACATGTCTTCCGATCACCCAGAGCTTCAACCATGTATGTCTTATTCATGTCCATGAATTCTATAGAACCTCTTCTCCAAAAAGAAAAAAGGACTAGGACTTTCCACAAACATAGCTTTTTCTTTGGAGAAAAAGAAATTGGATCACTCCTGTGTTGCAAAGTGGATAGGCTTATGACATAGTAAATTTATGATCACAATTAGAACCTGTGCCAGCAGAGGAGGCATACTTCGGGGCCCATTGGTCAAAGTATTCCAGCTGGCAGTGTCCAGAAGGGCCTTCTCTACCATAGCTCCTGCCCCTTGGAAAATTTTACCCCCTGATATGTGATTGGCTCTCGCCCTTCTGACCTTCTACAGGGAGAAGCAGCACACCTAACAGGGAGAGCATCACTTTGGAGATGATTGATGAATTAAGAGGTAATCCCATCTTCCCACACTGCATCTTGTTCCCTATCATTTAACTATAATTTTATCTTGATTAGGATTTCTATTTTTATTGTTTTAGATATATTTATTTGTTATGATTTTAATGTTTGAAAGCTGAAAGCTGCTCAGAGTCATTTCATTAAGGGAAGGACAACTAACTAATAAATTAAATAATAAATAAATAGATAACATGATTAGATTTTTTTTTTAAAGTAACACACCACTGTCACCACTGCATGTCTCTTTTTCTTATAATATATTGCCCTAATACTCAGCTGATACAATGCTCCTCACATTGTATGAAGAGCAATGAAAAATTATTTCATCAAATATCATTTTAACAGAAAGTCATGATATACTGTAAATATTTAAACACATGCCATACAATGGTGAACATTTCTTCCTTATGTCGACATTTAATTTTATCTTTTAGTCCAAATGTTCTTTCTATTACCACAATATAAATTCTTGTTACTTTTTAAAATAGCTTTACAAAATAATTCATGTCGATTAAGAACATAATTCAGTTCAGAATAAGAAAAGCACGTACTTGCTTTAACAATCATTTTCCAATTACCTAAGATTACACCAAAAATTAAGTTTTCAGAAAAAAACTGCATCTCATCCGATTTATTCCTGAAATAATGATTTGAGAAATAACTTTTATCTTCACACATCAAAATAAACTCTGTATGAGGCTCAGTTTCTAAAGTACAGGTATTCCTCAACTTTCATTGTTCAATGTTACAATGACACTAAAAAAAGGGACCTAAGACTGTTTTTCTTACAAACATTGTAACATATCCATGGGTATTTAATCAAAATTCAGATGCTTGGCAACTGACTCATATTTACGATGGTTGCAGTGTCTCGGGGTCATGTGATCACTTTTTCGCAACCTTCTGACAAGCAAAGTCAATGGGGGAGCAAAATTCACTTAACAACCATGTTACTAACTTAACAATTGCAATGATTCACTGAACAAAAGTAGCAAGAAAAGTTATAAAATGGGCAATACATACTTAACACATTTTTCACTTAGCAACAAAAATGTTGGGCTCAATATGATTGTAAGTCGAGGACTTACTTGTATCATTATTTGAAGACAGGTACCACTTTTGAATGATAAGACAACAAACATACCTATACTCCAGTCCACTTCTTCCACAGCATCCCCATATAAGCCATGCTTGCTCTTTCCTCTAAAAGCTAGTGCTGCATAAAGAGCTGTATGGACTTGAGGGTATGATAGAAATAGGAGAAATGGTTTATCAATATTCCTGAAATAGAGAATATAAATCAGAATATTAGGAAATGCATAATACATTACCATTTTCATATAAACTCTTTCTTAGTCACACGATTTATTCAATAATAATTCCTTCAAATGTTTTGGAAGTATTTTACATGTTAGCCAATCTAACATTCAGGAATTTTACCAGATAACCAGATTGAGAAAAACTTGGTAACCTACCAAACAGAAATCAGGATGGCAATTGAAGTAAATTTGGGCTCAGTTCTTATAATGCATGTTATTTTCATTTATTTCAAAGCAATAAAACAGAGAAGCTGTGATCAAAAATCTATCAATCAACATTTTAAAGTGAAATTTAATATGAAAAGGATACATTAGGACACTTTTATTTTCACAATGAAGGTTAGTCTCCATACAATATAATAGTATAATAAGATGGCATAAAATGGATTAATAAACTACGACAGGAATAATAAAAAATAGAGAAGAGAACTTGGGGATTAGCCATATTGAACTTAATTCTCACTAACATAGATGAAATGATAGGAGATGTTGAAGTTATAGGAAACTTGGGTGGGAATGATCATGAAACATTATGCAAGCATAATGTTGAGAACAAAGTCAAATTAAAGAATTGCATTTTAAAAGAGTCAATTTAAATAAACTTAGAGAGACCCTGGGAGGGATTCTGTGGATGAAAATTTTCAAAGGAAAAACAATCCAAGAAGTTTAAGATGTTTTGAAAAGTGAGATTATGAAAGCCCAGTCTAGCACAATACCAAATTAAGAAGAAAAATAACAGCTCTCAAAAGAAACCACCATGGATGACAAAGAACTTTCTAATACATTGAAAGGCAAGAAGGACAAGTATAAAAAGTGGAAAGAAAAGCACATAACTAAGGCAGAATATCAGAAAATAGCACGAGCCTACAAAGTTGAAGTCAAGAAAGCTAAGGCTCAAAATGAACTAAGGCTTGTGACAAAAGTCAGAAATAACAACAAAAAGCTTATTTCAACATGTAAAAACAATTTAAAAAGTCAAGGAAACTATTGTTCCATTAATGGGAGAAAATGGCAAGAAGGTAACAAGCAACAGGGAGAAAGCAGAACTGCTTAAATCACCAGGATGAGATGGATTACACCCCAAGATTCTGAAGGAACTAGCAGACCTGATTTCAGAACCACTGAAGTATATCTTTCAAAGATCCTGAAGTACTAGGGACTTACTAGAGGACTGGGAAAGAGCTGATGTAGTTCCCATTTTCAAAAAGGAAAAAAAAATGGATCTAGGAAACTACAGACCAGTGGGGTACCCCAAGACTCTGTCTTAGGCCCAGTACTTATCAAATTTGCAGATGACACCAAGTTAGCAGTAATAGCCAACACTTTAGAAGATAGGCTTAAGATCAGTGGTGGTGTTCAGCTGGTTCGCACCAGATCAGGTAAACCGGAAGCAAGAATTTGATGTGGGTCACTGAACCGTTAGTAACTTCTGGCTGGCCATGCCCCTGATCTGGTCACCCTCCTACCTGATGCTCACTTACTCGCCTGACTGACATTCACCTAAGGTATTTCTTTTTTTTCCTTCCTTCCTGTGCATAGATCAGCTGTGTTGGGATTCCTCTTGCTGAGGCCCAAGAAGGCAAAAAGTGGAGGGAGGAGCTCAGACCCCCCCCTCCATTTTTTGCCTTCCAGAGCCCCAGAGGAGCCTTAGGGGAGCAAGAACGCCCCCCCAGAAGCTCCTTTGAAGCTAGGAAGCTCCCAAAATGGAGCTTGGAGGGGTGCTGCGCACCCCTCCCATGCTCTGTTTTTTCCCTTCCTGAGCCTCAGAGGAGCCTTAGGGGAGCAAAAATGTCCTCCCAGAAGCTCTTCTGAGGCTAGGAAGGTCCCCAAAATGGGTGGGGGCAGCAAAAAAAAAAAAAAAAGCCACATCCACCCAGTTACATGACCACGCACACCAAGCCAAAATTTTCCTACCAGTTCTGTGGGCGTAGCTTGGCATGCGTGGTCATGCACACCAAGCTACGCCCACAGAACCGGTAGGAAATTTTTTGGAATCCCACCACTACTTAAGATACAGAAGAATTTTGAGAGATTTGACCATTGGGCACTATCGAACAAAATAAAATTCAGCAGTGAAAAAAGTAAGATTCTACATTTAGGGAAGAAAAACCAAGCTCACATGTATAGTATAGGTAGTACCTGGCTCAATAATAGCAACTGTGAGAGAGATCTTGGATTCCTTATGAGCAATCACTTAAATATGAGCCAGTGTGCTACAACTGCCAAAAAATCCAGTGTAGTCCTAGGCTGCATTAACAGAGGGATAGAATCAAGATCACATGAAGTGTTAATACAATTTTATAATGGCTTGGTAAGAGCACATTTGGAATACTACATTCAGCTTTGGTCACCACAATGTAAAAAAGATGTTGAGACTCTAGAAAGACTACAGGGAAGATGAATAGGAACCTGGAGTCTAAAACATATATAGAACGGTTGCTGGAATTGGGTATGGCTAGTCTAGGGAAAAGAAGGTCTAGGAGTGACATAATAGCAGTGTTCCAATGTCTCACATGTTGCCATAAAGAAGAGGAAGTCAAGCTATTCTCCAAAGACCTGAATGCAGGACAAGAAGCAATGGATGGGAACTAATCAAGTAAAAAAGCAAACTAGAACTAAAAAGAAATTTCCTGACAGAACAATTAATCAGTGAGACAACTTGCCTCATTCACAAGTTGAAAATACAGCAACACTGAAAGTTTTTAAAGAAGAGATTGGGCAACCATTTGTCTGAAATGGCATAGGGTTTCCTGCCTGAGTAGGGGGTTGGAGGAGAAGACCTTGAAAGGCCCTTCCAACTCTGTTATTCTGTTAATACTGTGTATTTTAAAATAGTAGTTAAAAATATATTTATGCTTCCTGCATAAATCTTTTAGGAAATCCTAGTTCTCCCGGAAGCCGTGGAAATGCTTACTTCATCAAGTACAGAAGTAGTATTCAGCAGGTTCTGGAAAACGGGTAGTGGAAATTTTGAGTAGTTTGGACAATCAGCAAATACCACCTCTGACTTGCCCCACTTCCATCTATTCTCTATCTCCCAAGTCCCAGCTTCTTCTGTTGATCTTCACAGGACAACGGTACTGGAAAGCAGGTTAGTGGGATGGGGAGGGAATGGAGATCTCCCCACCACAAACCAGGCAAACACCTGGGCACAAACAGACTCCCCCTGATACCTCCAGCTCAAACACACCCCAACCAGGCACCCAGATGAAACCTAGCTTCCTAATAGATAATAGCCGTCCTTTCACGCGAAGCCAAGCTACACTGAAAGCCTCCAATACAGCAACAGAGTGTTGCCAGCCAATCAAAGCCACAAAACAGACAGAAGAAACCAGAAACACCAATCAAACAAACTCCAAGTCCAATAAACACAGACCAAGACTCCCAACCAATCAGGATGTAGAAAGAAACATCCTGGCACAACAATAGGCTAGCTTCAAATTTAAAACCAACCGCTGAGAGACCCTGACCCACATAGAAACTCCATACAGAAGCTTGATGATGGCAGATGAGATTCTGCTGAAATGTTGCTACAACTATAAAAGCATTACAATGACATGGGATAATACCCGAAGGAAGCTGAATAGCACACAAAGATAGACAGATAGATAGATAGATAGATAGATAGATAGATAGATAGATAGATAGATAGATGTTTTTTTTAAGCTTTCGCAGGTACTTACATGTGTGCTGTTTAGCTTCCTTCGGGTATTATCCCACGTCATTGTAGTTCTGTTAAAGTTGTAGCAACGTTTCAGCAGAATCTCATCTGCCATCATCAGGCTTCTGTGTGGATGTGGGTCTCACAGCTTCTGGTTTCAAATTTGAGGCTGGTCTATTCTGATTGGCTAGGAGCCTGGGTCTGTGTTCATTGGACTTGGAGTTTGATTGATTGGTGTTTCTGGTTTCTTCTGTCTGTTTTGTGGCTTTGATTGGCTGGCAACACTCTGTTCCTGTGTTGGAGGCTTTCAGTGCAGCTTGGCTTCGTGTGAAAGGACGGCTGCTATTCATTAGGAAGCTAGGTTTCACCTGGGTGCCTGGTGGGGGGGGGGTGTTTGAGTTGGAGGCATCAGAAGGAGTCTGTTTGTGCTCAGGTGTTTGTCTGTTTTGTGGTGTGGAGATCTTTCTATTTGAGAGTGCGGGATTCCAAATGATTGACAGTCTGCTGGAATCATCTCTTCTATTCATGCTTTCTATTCATGCTTTCATATTTCATGCTGAAAGCATGAATAGAAGAGATGATTAATTATGGCATAATTGAATCCTTTGGTTAGGACATCTGTTTCTGTTTTGGTGAGTTCTCTGTTGGAAACGTTATATACTAATTGTTTCAGGTGTTGTTATGATTTGTTGGGGGCTTTCTTGTCATGTTCTAATTTCATGAGTTTCTTCAAGAGTTTTTTTATTTTTGTAAGTGGTTTCAGTTTCAGCTCTCCAAGTTGTAAGTTGTTTTATCTTATCCCAAAGTATCAGTAAGATACTACACAAGCATCACATCAAGACTGCCTTCAAAACAGACAAAAAAAATAGCAGCCATCCTTAGAAACCACAAAGATAAAATTGACCTGGAAAACCAAGGCATATACGAAGTTCCTTGTGCATCATGCCTGGCCACATACATTGGACAGACCAATAGAAAAATAAGTACCCGCCTGGATGAACACAAAAATGCAGTAAAAAAGCTGGAACATACCTCCTCACTAGTCCAACACATGAAAACCACAGGTCATAACATCAACTTCAATGGCACCAAAACCCTAGCCACTATAGAAAACCCCAGCCACAGAATCATCAGAGAAGCCATAGAGATTGAAAAAAGACCTGACAGCATGAATAGAAGAGATGATTCCACGAGACTGTCAATCATTTGGAAGCCTGCACTCTCAAATAGAAAGATCTCCACACCACAAAACAGACAAACACCTTGGCACAAACAGACTCCCTCTGATACCTCCAGCTCAAACACACCCCAACCAGGCACCCAGATGAAACCTAGCTTCCTAATAGATAATAGCCATCCTTTCACGTGAAGCCAAGCTGCACTGAAAGCCTCCAATACAGGAACACAGTGTTGCCAGCCAATCAAAGAAACCAGAAACAGCAATCAAGCAAACTCCAAGACCAATAAACACAGACCGAGACTCCCAACCAATCAGTATGTAAAAAAAACCATTCTGGGACAGCAATAGGCTAGCCTCAAATTTAAAACTAACGGCTGTGATAGCCTGACCCACATACGAACTCAATACAGAAGCCTGATGATGGCAGATGAGATTCTGCTGAAACATTGCTACAACTTTAAAAGCACTACAATGACGTGGGATAATACCCGAAGGAAGCTGAACAGCACATATATATATAGGGGTGTGTGTGTGTGTGTGTGTGTGTATTATATATATATATGTGTGTGTGTGTGTATATTATATATACTGTGTATATATATATATATATATATATATATATATATATATATATATGAATATGTATATGTATATGTATTCATTCATACCCATTTACATGGAAATGAAACATGCACATCCTTCTCTTTGATGATGGTTGTTCTGTATAAAATACTTTACTCCAAATACTCAAATGTGATTGGCTAGAAAAGCCAGCATAGGGATTGGTTCATGAGAAACCAATCCAAAAGAGCCGCCAAAAGGCGGCAAAATCAAGTAACTGTCATTGGCTACAAGCCGGCAGGCAAGCCGTCTATAAACGCTGCCGCGGCTAGAGCCAAACTGTTTCGTTTTACAATAATTGTTGAAATAAAGACTTTTACTGTTGGAACCCGGTCTACCTCGTGTTTTTCCGGATGGAACACTGGTGACGAGGAGGGGATCATCCTAAAACGTGAGACTGTGCACGCAGCGAATTGAAATCCCAGCTTGAAGCGATGGCCGGAAATAATGCACCGCCCGCACCCTTCAATCCCAATGAAGAAGATTGGGAATCCCACGTAGACCGTTTCCAAATGTAACTAGAAAGTAACGAGATGGAAGAGATCTCAGACCAGCGTAGGAGGGCTGTCTTCTTAACGTATTGCGGACCAACTGTGTTCAAGATGGCCAAAGCATTGGCGAAGCCCAGGGTCGTAAAACAAATGACCTGGCCCAAACTCCAGCGAATGTTAAAAGCTCACTACGCACCAATGGTGTCAAATCTCATCAAACGGCACGAATTCTACCGAAGGGGCCAAAAAGAAGGTGAGACCATCGCTGATTTTGTGGCAGCCCTCCGACAACTGGGGGGAGCGTGCAAGTTCCTGAACTTAGATGAAGCCATGCGAGATCGAGTGGTATTGGGTTTAAAAGACTCTAATTTACAAAGTAAATTGCTAAATAAAACCAACATAACCATGGCTGAAGCAATCGCAGAAGCCACAGCTGCAGAAGCCACGAAAAAGTCAGCGGCCACCATGAAACAAATGAACGCAAATAACAACAAAATGAGCCTAACCAGAGGGAAGAAGCAATTTCCCGCCACTACACACCATGAAGATTTTGACGAAACATCAGAACCCAGAGAGGATGACGATGAGGTCCACCGCCTTTACACCAGCAAAAAAAGGTGTGAAAAAAGAAATTGGCGGGAATGCGCCGGTTGTGGAGGAAACCACCCTCGATGCCATCTGCCGAGCTTGCAAGAAAAGGGGACAGATCGAGAAAGTCTGTAGCAATTGAAAAAATAACAGCCCTAACAGACGCAGTAACTCTCCCCCACAAGCTTAATTGAAACAAGCCAAGAGAAAGTGGGAGAGCAACAAACGAGCCAGTAACCGAGAAAAGACCCATCAAACTGTCACTATCGGGAGTGCTCAGACGGAAAGCGGAAAGAAAGTTAAAATCATCATAAAAATTGAAGGCAGCCCCTGTGAGATGGAAGTCAATTCAGGGTCTTTCCTGTCAATGGTGTCGTGGGACAAAATCAGACAACTGGTCCCAAATATCAAACTAAAAGAACTCCAGAAACAAAAATTAACTCTGAAGGACTACCAGGAGAATTGAATCCCTGTGGTAGGTCTAGGACATTTCCGAGTCGCTTACAAGCAGCATGTCAAAGTCCTGCCTCTGACAATAGTTGACCGAGACCGATCCAGCCTCCTGGGCATCGAATGGTTCACACCATTGGGCATCGGAATGACCGGAGTGGACCGAGTGGCCACAACCGACTGGGAAGAAAACCTGATCCACGAGTTCCAGGATGTTTTCGATGGCACCCGAGGCAGGTATTAGGGGATCCCAATTTCCTTTAGCTTAGACCCCCAGGTGGCCCCTAGAAGATTAAAGGCCAGATGAGTTCCCTTTGCATTAAAAGCAAAAATAGAGGAACAATTGAATAAATTAATTGACCAAGGGGTTTTGGAACCTGTTGACCATGCTAAATGGGAGACACCAGTAGTAACACCGGTTAAACCTGATGGGTCGGTACGCATCTGTGGAGACTACAAGGCTACCCTGAACCACACGCTGCAACAAAGTGCATACCCGGGCCAGTCGTACAACATTTACTACACTCACTCGGGGGAGGAAAATTTTTTGCCAAACTAGATTTAGCACAAGCTTACCAACAGCTTCCAGTAGACTCCTTAACGGCTGAGGCACAGACAATAGTGACTCACAAAGGGGAATTCAAGTGTAACATACTTCAATTTGGAGTGAGTGTTGCCCCAGGCGTTTTCCAAAGCCTCATGGAACGCCTATTAAATGGAATAAAAGGGGTCGTACCATATTTTGACGACGTCCTAATTTCGGCAAAAGATACAACCCAATTAGAAAAAAGACTAAGAGATGTACTAACAAAATTTAGAGAATCCGGTCTGAAAGTTAAAAAAGAAAAATTCTCTTTAATGACTGATCGCGTCGAATTTCTGGGCTACTTAATTGACGGAGAGGGCATACACCCTGCTGAAAAAAAAGTCAAAGCCATTAAAGACACACCACAGCCAAAAAACAAAACGGAATTGCAGGCATTTTTGGGTCTAATAAATTTCTATAATGTATTCCTCCCCCACAAAGCAACAATAGCGGAACCATTACACCGTTTGCTGGATAAGAAAACTAATTGGACTTGGGGTCATAGAGAGCAAAAAGCATTCCAGAAAATAAAAAATTTTTTAACATCAAACACCGTTCTTATCCAGTTTAGTAACACACTTCCATTGATGGTAACCTGCGACGCCTCACCGCTTGGAGTCGGTGCCATCCTGAGCCACCAATTGCCAGATGGGAGAAAGGCACCCATCGCTTATTACTCAAAGACTCTGTCTAAAACAGAACGTAACTATAGTCAATTGAACAGAGAAGCCCTGGCAATGGTCGCCAGAGTGAAACGTTTTCATGAATACCTTTATGGAAGAACATTTTTGATTGTAACGGGCCATAAACCATTACTAGGAATTCTGACCATCTAGTCATCCGCGGGGATAAAATGTTCAGTGAAGGCTTGTTTTCCGCCAGAATTCCTAGCAGCATACTCTTACACATTGACACATCGACAAGGGAAGCAAATCTCCCATGCAGACGCATTAAGCAGAGCACCACTGCCGACGACGAAGGAAGACCCGGCGCCAACAATGACCACCCTGCAAATAGAGACATGCCCCGAACTACCAATATCTGCAAACGATGTCGGCAGAGCCACCGCAAAGGACCCAGTGACTGCCCACATATTAAACTGGGTAGGTAAAGGCTGGCCGGAAAACCAAAAAACTGAAAACTTTAAACCTTTCCGGACCAGACAAATCGAACTCTCAATTCAAAAAGGTTGTTTATTGTGGGGTGATCGGGTAATAATCCCTCCTAAACTACAGACTAGAGTGTTGGGTATGCTTCATGAAGGCTCCCCTGGTATTGTAAAAATGAAAAGCCTAGCTAGAAGCTATGTCTGGTGGCCTGGTCTAGATAAAGACATCAAATACTGGGTTGCTACTTGTACGAAATGTCAGAAATCCAGGCCTTCCTCACCACAAGCACCCATAAGGGACTGGGAGACCCCACGAGACCCCTGGTCTCGGATCCACATTGATTTTGCAGGTCCTACTAGGGGGCATACCTTTTTAATTGTCGTAGATGCATACTCAAATTGGCTGGAAGTTGTAGTAATGTCATCTACAACAACCGAGGCGATTATTAAAAAACTTAACAAACTCTTCGCAACCCATGGATTGCCGGAGGTCCTAGTGTCCGACAACGGGCCACAATTAACCGCCATCCAATTTGAACAATACCTAGCCTCCCTAGGTATACGCCATGCACTGACCGCGCCGGCCCACCCGGCAGCAAATGGTAGGGCGGAAAGAATGTTCAGGTTTACGAAAGAAGGTTTAGAGAAAATGGACCTTGGGGATGTCCAAGATAAAATTAACCGTCTACTCACCCTCCAACATATCACACCCAGCAGTGTAACCAACAAAAGCCCAGCAGAATTATTAATGGGAAGAAAACTTAGGTTGCAATTAGACAGGTTGCACCCAAATTACACTTTGGAAAGACCACCCGACTCCTCCAGCCGGTTCCGAACATTTAAAATCGCCAACCTAGTCTACGCAAAAAATTTTCACCAGGGACCCCCTATGGCTTCCAGCCACAATCACACAACTCACAGGCCCCCGGTCCTACCGACTAACTGTAGACGATGGCAGGGAATGGAAGCGGCACATAGACCAGCTTCGTACCCGAAACATTGAAAGAAATACAAACTCACAACCACAAATAATAAAAATTGACAAAAACAAAACCAAAGAAGGGGCGGAAATACAAGAAAATAATAAAGAACTTTTTAAAATAAACCCAGAACATCTAACCAATCAGAAAGAGCAAAAAAGAAACTTACGGTTAGATGAGACTTGCGAAAAAAATCCAGACGAAGGGGCCAGCCAAGCCAGCTCGACCTGCCCGGAGAAGCCAGGAGGGAGCAGCGAAACCACCGACCTGAGAAACTCAAGCGGTAGCAAAATGGCCGACTCACCCTTCCAGGCGATTCTATGGAGAAGAGCCGGAGAGACAGCAACCCCGTCCGAACTGGTTGAAGTCTCCAGCGAAAATGAACCGCGCAAGTCCAGTAGAATCAGAAAAAGCCCCACCTACCTGCGCGACTACGTCACCATGTAGGACTAAACCAAGGGGGGAGGGGTGTTCTGTATAAAATAGTTTACTCCAAATCCTCGAATGTGATTGGCTAGAAAAGCCGGCATAAGGATTGGTTCACTAGGAACCAATCAAAAAGAGCCACCAAAAGGCGGCAAAATCAAGTAACCGTCATTGGCTACAAGCTGGCAGGCAAGCCATATATAAAGGCTGCCGCGGCTAGAGCCAAACTGTTCCATTTTACAATAATTGTTGAAATAAAGTTGGAACCTTTACTGTTACTGTTACTTTTACTGTTGGAACCCGGTCTACCCTGCTGGGTAGACTTTTACTGTTGGAACCCGGTCTACTGTTGGAACCCGGTCTATCCTTTGTATTTAAATACAAAGGATATAACTCATTTTAAGCTATTTCATGAGTATTTTACTTAAGAGAAGTGAAAAATCTCTAATAACCGTAACAGATCAAAATTCAAAGTAAGGAATGTTCTTTCTTCTAATGCTTGTGGCCCAAAAGCAGAGTCCTTAAAGTTGCTTTAAGTCTTCATCACTTAAAATAAATATAAAGATGTAGACAATCAATTCTAATATTCTGAAAGTGTCATTTAATTAAAAATAAGCTTACAAGACAGATACATAAAATAGCCAAATATGCATTATTGCAAGATAATACACTACATTAATATTTTTTATTCCCCTTCTATCCTATTAAAATTATAAGTTGGTAGCAATATATGGGAGTGCCTGGGGAATTTCACAAACATAAAAATAGCCTGTGCATTTCTGATGTAAGAAACATGTATAGTACTATGCCAATTACCTTTTCCTTCTTTTTTTCTTTGAAGGGATTTTGATCACTGACTACCTTGCTGTAAGATTGCTGCTGTCTTTTCTGTTTTCTCTGAACAGCATAAACAACTTCCTTTAACAGAAGGAGAAGTGTGAAGAAGCTGCTACTAGTTGCAATTTCTTAAGCCCATGTTACACTGAACCAAGGGATGCAAAGAGGATGTAAAATGGACAAAAAACCTTGCCATCCGTTTGAAAACGCGATGTACTCACTGCCTCCGTTTTGCTTCCTCTCTATCTGTCCAGCATCCGTTTATTGATGTTTCATCCGCTCCGAAAGTTTTGGGCTACCTAAAACTTTTGCGCGGAAAATGTATCCAGTTCGTCCGTTCTGTATCCGCTACACTTCCGCTACACATCCATTACGCATCTGTTACGCATCCGCTATATCCACTTGGCGTCCGCTGTGCATCGGCGCAACTCGCATCCGCCCGGACGCAGGGAGGAAGCGGAACGGACGCGGAACAGATGCAGAACAGATGAAGAATGGATGCAGCACGGAAACAAAGCATTTAAAGTGGAAAAAACATTCGCAGAGGGGACCTATCTCGGATATTAAGGATGCCTAGAGGATGCCTAGAGGATGCAAAGGGACACCTATACTGCCTATAAAAAGGGGGAGCAACTCATCTGCATCTCACTTTCAGACCAGCAGCCACCTGTGCAGACCTCTGCAGCCTTCATCTGACTCTTCCTCTTCCACAGCATCCAGTCATGTCTACCGTGGATCGTACCACAGTCCTTTTGGCAGCCACCATCCTTCTGCAACAGTACGAAGCCATCTACAGGCTCTGTGAACTCTACTATGGGAAGGAAAAGAGGCGGCCAAGAAGCGTCTGGGTCCAAAAATGGATCAGGAGAAGAGCAGAGTACGGACTGTACAACAAGCTGATGGTGGAGCTCAGGAACGAAAACACTCAGGCGTTCCAGAACTTCATGAGGATGCCTCCAGCCATGTTTGACGAAGTTGTGCAGCGCCTGACACCCAGGTTGACCAAGGCAAACACCAACTTCCGGCCCAGCCTGGAACCTGGGCTCAAGGTGGCACTCACTCTGCGCCACCTGGCCTCAGGGACCACCTACAAAAGCATGCAGTACGGCTGGAGGGTGCCACACAAAACCATCAGCATTGTGGTCAGAGAAGTGGTGCAGGCCATCATCGAAGAATACAAGGAGGAGCTCCTCCAGTGCCCCTCCACTGAAGAAGGATGGAAGAAAATTGCAGAGCAGTGGCACTTCCCCACACACCGTTGGAGCCATAGATGGCAAGAGCGTGGCCTGCAAAGCTCCACCCAAGTCGGGGTCCACTTATTTCAACTACAAGGGCTTCTTCAGCATCGTCCTCTTCGCCATGGTCGATGCTGACTACAAGTTCATGTACATTGATGCTTCAGGCTACGGCTCATCTTCAAATGCCCAGGTATACAACGCCAGTAACCTCAAGGAGGGGCTGGAAGGCAACCTCATCGTGGGCTTCCCAGATCCAGACCCCTTGTCCAAGGACACACAAGATGTGCCCTACTTCATCGTGGGGGATGATGCCTTCTCCCTCAGAACCTACCTCATGAAGCCATACACCTCCAGACTCCTGACCCGTGAAGAGAGGATCTTCAACTACAGGCTGTCCAGGGCAAGGCGGGTGGTGGAGAATGCCTTTGGCATCCTGGCCAACAGGTTCGAGGTACTTCTCACCACCATGCAACATCACCCAGAGACCGTGAGGAGGATCATGGAAGCTTGCTGCATCCTGCACAATCTCATGCGCACCCGCGACCCAGTCTTGCAGAACAGGCTCGTGCACCTCCAACAAGGTAATGGGGACATGGAGCCTGGTGAATGGAGGTAAGGGCGAAACCTAATCGACACTCAGGATGTGCAAGGCCACAACAGAGCCTCACGGGAAGGGAAGAAGCAGCGCAACCTCCTGAAACACTGGTGCAACTCCCCAGCTGGAGTGGTGGAGTGGCAAGACAGGATGGTAGATGCTTAATGGATGCTTCCTTCAGCCTGTCTCATCACACGGATGAGATTGGGCCATGTATGTTGGGTGGGCCTACAATGAACAGGGCGTTTAATAAAGATCTGTGTTTGTGTTCGAATGTGTGGATGAATGCTTACATTGTTATTGATAAAAAAGGGCCATAGGTGTGGCACCTGGGAGGGTAGACCATACAGTCCCACTATGCTTGCACTGGAGGTTTATCTATCCCACAGCTATTAGCCATCCTAAAGGTATCCCTGCTCATTCCACAGGTATCCCTGCCCACCCCACTGCTATCTTAACCCATCCCACAAGCATGCAAAGGCTTAAGCCAATTCTAAAAGTTTCCACCAAGACTTTTTTTCAAAAAACAAATGAAGCAAGTGTGTGAATCAAAGATAAACTTTATTGAACAACAAGCTGTAAAAAAAAAATGACCCAAGTCAAGTGTCCAAATAAAGTCCACAGGTAGCCAGCTACCCGGTCTCTGGCACTCTTCTTGGTCACTCAGAAGTGTGCCCAGTCTCAGGGGTGAAGGGTCCAGGTACTGTGGTGGTGGGTGGTGCTGGAGTGCCTGGCCTCGAGAAGACAACAGGGGACGGTGTGTTGAGAAAGGTCTCAGACAGCTGGCTCAGCCCCGTGATGCTGAGAGGTCCTTCCTCCATGCCATGGGGTGTCAGCCCCAGTACTGATGACAGATGTACTGAGGACAGATGTACTGAGGCCGGGCTTGGCTGTGGGGTGGAGGAAGGAGTAGTGTAGTGGGGCTGTCTGGTCTGCATCTGGGTGAGGACTGGCGTGGGTGGCATCATTGGCGTGGGTGGCATCGCTGTCGTCGGTGGCATCATTGGCGTGGGTGGCATCGGTGGCATCAGTGAAACAGGTGGCAACGGTGTTGCCCGATGACTCTGTGCCTGGACTGGGAAGGGCTGCTGCCTGTGTTGCTGAACCTCCTGGTAGCCGTAGCCCTGGTAGGTGAGCGCCTGTGGGAAGCCTTGGAATGGGAGGGACATCACCTGGGGTGGAGGAGCAGACCTGGACTGGGTGGGAGCAGGTTCCTCTGGGTCTGGAGGGTTGTGAAGCAGCTTGGTGATCCAGTCCTTCACCACCTGGTACTGTGGATCCGCCATTTCCTTGAGGGTCTGGTTGACATAGGTGAGGAAGGGATTGCGGTTGGAGGATGAGGAGTCAGTGTGGACCAGCTGAGAGAGGAGATCTCTGCTGGTGCGGATGGTGTCCCTGATATCCAGCAGGACAGTGTGGCTCTGCCCCTCCAGCTGTCCGGCTCTCTGCCTTTCTGTGGAGGCGGAGCTGGGGGGGGTGGATGCGGCTAGGACTGTGGTGGACTCGATGTCTCCTTTCTCCCACCACACCAGGGAGTCCTCTACGCACTCCACCATGCTTACCACACCTGTCAGCGGGTTCTCCGCCGTGGCACGCTCCACAGAAACCTGCCTGGAGACAGGGACTGACTCTCGGCCGGAAGAGGACTGGCTCTCAGCAGGCTGCCGGAGAGAGAGGGTCGTGAGAGGGGCTGCTGGTGCTCCTTGGTGGCGGACCTCACCCTCCAGGAAGCTATGATGTAGGTCTCTCTGTCTGTCAGCTTCACAGTGGCCTGGCCAGATTTCTTCAGGTGCAGCTTCCCGTACCAGGTGTGCATGTGCTTCCACCAGCCGAGGAGCACCTCCGAAGTGTAACCCATACTCTCTGCCCTCTCTCTCCAAGCAGCCTGTTTCCTTTTGGTGTCCCTGTACAGCCGGTTTCCCTTCCGCCACAGATAGTTGTTCTCTCTCAGCCACTCCAGCACCTCATCCTCGTGCGCCTCCTCAATATAGTATTGCCTCCTCTCCCATTGTCACATACGCCTCTTCCTCCCTTTGGCTGGACCAGATGGGCCCTCATCAGAGGGGCTCCCAGGTAGTAGGGGCTGCTCCTCCATACCAGCAGCAGCACCAGCAGAACCATCATCATCAGCAGCAGCAGCAGCAGCAGCAGGATCATCATCATCAGCAGCAGCAGGAGCAGCAGCAGGATCAGCAGCAGCAGCAGGACTAGCAGGACCAGGATCAGCAGCAATAGAGTAAGCACCAGCAGGGCCAGAAAGTCCAGGAGCACGAGCAGGACCAGGAGCATGAGCAGGACGAGCAGGACAAGCAGGACCAGGAGCAGCTTCAACAGAGTAAGCCCCAGCAGAAGCCCCAGCACCAGCAGAAGCACCACCGCCAGGAGCAGCTTCAGCAGAAGCCCCAGCAGAAGCAGAGTCAGGGGCAGGGGGCGGGAAGTTGGCCCTGTCCCTCTTGCCAGGGATGGCGGCAGGTTGCTGAGGCTTTTGCTTCCTCCCCATGGTTGTGGGGTTGCTGGCTGGCAGGGAGGCTGGCAGGCACCAAGGCTGGCAGAAAGCCTGGCAGGAAGGCAGGCAGGAAGGCAGGCAGGCAGGCAGGCACCAAGGCTGGCTGGAAGGCAGGCTGGCAGGGCAGGCAAGGAACTCGAAGTGTCCAGAAGCAGGTCTTTCCTCGGAATGCTGGCCATGTGCGAGCTGCTTCCCTTTATATCCAGGGGGCTTACGTAATACTTCCCCCCCCGCATGCGCAATTAATGCTTGGCATCCGTTCCGCTTCTGCTGTGCATCCGCTAGGCTTCCGCTGTGCATCCGCTTTATCCGCTGTGCATCCGCTGTGCATCCACTTCATCCGTTCGGCGTCCGTTCTGCATCCACTGTATCCGTTCCGCGTCTGCTTCGCTGAGGCCCCCCGGAAGCCCTGCGGTTGCACCATCCGCTTACATCCGCTTCCATCCGCTGGGCTTCCGTTCCACATCCGCTTTGCATCCGCCCTACGTCCTCCCCGCATCCGTGTTATCCGCTCCGGTTATGCAAATTTTTGCCCCTTTTAAGAGTGGATAACAACGGATGGAACATTTTGCTCGTCCACTGTGTCCTTTTTGCATCCGTTGGCCAGTGTGACATGGGCTTTAGTGTTTACTGATATTTAAAAAAAAAATGCTATGAACAAGCAGCCCTGCATGTCATGTTTTCAGAATCCTTCATCTATAGCAGAAAGCTTCAAGAGTATGTCCTAAAGTAAAATTGAACTTCCCAGAGCATAGATGGTTGAGGACTCTGAATTTCAGATAAAGAAAGCTTTGAACTACACAGTCTTATGCCTGGAACAGAAATTGCATCCTCAGACAAAATTCTGCTTCAGAATAAGTGCCAACATATTTATTCCCAAAACAATCTATGAAGTCAATGTGCCAATGCAAGAAACAAGCTGGGCATGAAATCGTAAACACCTGGATGGAACATTAATAAGAGTGCAAGGAAGAGGAAAAATGGCTCGATCACTCATTCTGATTATAGCAATCACAAGCCTGACAAGTGGCTTGTGAGAAAGTTGCTCATGTGATTGGCAGTGACGGGAATTGTATAATATTATTTATTCCTGAAAGGAGTTTTTGTTGTTACAGAATAAAGAATAGTACATCTGACCTTTTATAATTAGGTATGTTAGTGCTCTGGACAAATTTTAAAATGAGTTGAAATGTAAATACTCAAAGTGGCACGAAAAAGAGCAAGGTAATTTTTTTTCTCATTTTAAAAAATAATTTGGTTATCTTTTAAAGCTACATATAATCATCATTGTAAAGTTTAGCCTCCTATACATTGCTGAATAACTTCAAAGAAACATTGCTGAATACCTTCAAATATTTTCTTTCCTGAATCTTAAATTTGGTAAATAGCAATAGAAAATGTTAGGTATTTTACTTTCCATGAGACTAAAAGAATATAACTAGTTTTCCAAACACAAAAATCTAACAATTGGAATTGATAATAGAAAACAAAAACTTATTTTCAGGTATAATCAAATTTTCCTCACTAAGAAGAAATAATCTTGTTTAGAAATAATAAACTAAAATTTGGTTGGCTAGTTTCTAATAAAATATGTAAAGGAGATCTGAGGCACATATTTAGATTGTGATTCTTTTACACAAACTAATATAGCTGGGTTAATTTATTAAAGTGTAACTAATTTAACCATGAATAAATATAGAATGCAATATAGATACGGAACATTGTTCTACTCATGTTCTTTCTATGCTATGTTCTTTCTCCACCCATAAAAAGGGAAGATATAAAACTGAATTTTTACTATTCATGTAACTGAATAATATCAAGTCAAGAACTGAAGCTATATTGAACAGGGCCTTAGATAATGTAGATAGTGCTAACTCCAAAACACCAGTATAATTTATCAAAAACAAGAGCAAAATGTAAAAATCCCCAGTTCTATAAATGTATATATTTTCATTTTTTTCACAAACAAATGCAAGTTCATCCTCTATGTCACTCGTATCCCAGAGTAATATTCCAATGTCTTAAACTATACATACCTTCTTATAAAATGTTTGGCATCTTCTGTAAATCTCTGGGTTAGGTTTTCATAAATCCATGGTTGCTGGGTAATAGTGTAATTTCTCATCAGGAAGCAATTTAGCTGCCGAAAGTTGTTAAAGAAGAGGGATATGATTGTCATCAATGTAACAACCAACAAAAAGAAGTAACCTATCATTTTATGTGGAATTTTGAAAAGGCCAATATAATGCATAACTTCCAAAGTTATAAGAGAAATTCCAGTGATCTGAAGGGTTGAGGGAATATGCATTTTAATTCCTTTGATGAAAACACTTCCATCCCCAGGTTTGCAGTCTCTAATATTATTCACAGGAATTCCATAGAAATGATCAAATCCATGATTTAAGGGGTGGTGGCAGAAATCACGACTGCTGTTACAATTTAAACCAAGATGCCATTTGCCTAGATGAAAAAAATGTACATAGATTTCAGATGGTATGTTAGCCCTCAATAAAGGTTTTAGAAATATATATTTACATTTTAATATGAAGGTACCAAAATAATATTTCAAAAATATATCCATGAACAATGTAATGCAATATGATGAAAGCAATTTCCTACATTTCTGAATGCAAAAATGTATTAAAAAGTATTATCGTGTTTCTATATTATAAACTATATGTAAATAAATTATAAACAGAAATATTTCAACAGAAGCAAAAAAAAAGATGCAGTAGTTTTAAAGTCTAGGAAAAAGTGGAAACTGAACAAAAATATACCCATTTCTAATACATTACTTAACAAACAAATAAATAAAATAGGAAATATTCACACCCTATCATCTGAATAATTTTGAAATAGTTTTCAACTAAAGAGTCTTATCTAAGAAAACCACAATTCTTTTCACTTGATTTCATGATGATGATGATGATGATGATGATGATGATGATGATGATGATTATTATTATTATTATTATTATTATTATTATTATTATTATTATTAT
>BLBF01019987.1:0-20699 GCA_015471245.1 Laticauda colubrina | reverse complement strand
TACTTTATTCTTCAACTAGTTAGTAAATAGGAACACTTGGCTGAAGCTGAGGCCAGCCTTTTATACAGGCTGGCTTGCCTGCTTGCAGCCAATGGCAGTTGTTTAGATTTGCCGCCTTTTAGCAGCTCCTTGGATTGGTTCCTAGTGAACCAATCCAATGTTCATTTTATTGACCAATCAGGTTTGTAGATTTGGAGTCACCCACTTTACATATAGAACAGTTGAGGTTGGAGCTGAAGTAGTCTTTGACGGGTAGGACATTGCAATGGATAATTTTATTGACTATGCTTTGGTCAGACTGAAGGCAGCGTAGTTCTAAGTTGTCCAAGCCCAAAATTTCAAGCCTGGTGGCGTAAATTATTCTGTTGCAAGTTGAGGAGTAGAGGACTCTCCTCGTGAAATATCTCTGGACTTTCTCGATTGTATTAATGTCCGATATGCAGTGTGGGTTCCAGACGGATGAGCTGTATTCAAGAATTAGTTGAGCAAATGTTTTGTATGCTTTAGTTCAGTGGTTTCAAAACTTGGCAACTTTTAAGACTTGTAGACTTCAACTCTCAGAATTCTGGCTGGAGAATTCTGGGAGTTGAAGTCCACAAATATTAAAGTTGCTAAGTTTGGGGTCCCCCGGTCAAAAATATCTTTATTTATTTCTTTTTCTTTCTTTTCTCTTTTCTTTTTCTTTCTTTCTCCTTCCTTCCTTCCTTCCTTCCTTCCTTCCTTCCTTCCTTCCTTCCAGAGAAGGATAGTAGGGCTGCCTGCCCAGGGCTGCCCACTGAGGTATCCCAAGGATACTTTCACCCCCTCAGCCACTGTTCAGTCATCCGGACTTCAATTCCCAGAATTCCCCTTGCAGCAATCCAGTTGGAGAATTCTGGGAATTGAAGTCCATAAGTCTTAAAGTTGCCAAGTTTGGGGAGCCATGCACAATATTACCAGAGAAGAAGCTACAGAAGGTTAGGTTAACAACTCTTAATGCCTTTTTGGCAATGTTGTCACAGTGGGCTCTGGCCCTTAGATCATTAGAGACGGGTACTCCAAGGTCCTTGACAGAGTTTTTAATACAGTTCAGTGTGACTGCTTGGCACACGCCTCGTTCTGAGGCAATTGGGTGCATCCCCACCACAGGCTGCTGAATCACAGGCAACCTAATTTTAGTTCAGCCTTGTTTCTTGTGGGAACGCACCAGCAACAGTAAACAAGAATTACGAAATGCGGAAGGCCGCAAAGAGACTGCGGACTTCAACTCCCATCCACCCCCGCCGACCAAGGCAATGGCAAGGAACTGTGGGAGTGGGAGTCCAAAAGGTGACGCTGTGCGCCGTGCACCAACCAAGATCAACCTCCCGCCTCCCGGTTGACAAGTGGCGTTCGGCCTCCTCCCATGCCCTATCGCGCTTTCCCTTCCGCCCTTTCCTGCCCAGCGGCCTCTTCCTTGATAGGTCCACGTCCGACGCGAGCTCGTCCTGGAGGCCAATCCTCGGCGGCCACAGAGACGTCGCCATAATGCGTGAGGCGTAGCCTGAGCCGCCCGCGAGGCTATAAAAGCGGCCGTCGCCGCTCTTGAGGCGGTTGACGACGTCGTCGTAGACCGAGGAGGGTTTTTGTCGGGGGAAGGAAGCGGGAGGATTTTGAGGCCTTCGAGGAGGATGGAAAGCCGGCAAGCCGAAGAGGTGGAGGAGGTGGACCTCGTCGTCAAGAGCCCCGCGCAGCGGCACCCGGACTTGCTTCTGTCGGCCCGGCGCTCCTGGAGCGTCCGGCGCCTCAAGGCGGAGCTGCGACACCTTCACCCAGATGAACCGGTGAGCTCTGAAACGCGCGTGCGCGCTCGCCCTCCCGCGAAGTGGAGCCTCCTCGGACGGGCGCAGTCTATCCCATTTCGGCTTCCTGGCTGGGGATGGCGTGCCAAGATACTTGCGGGCCTCGCGGTGGGTTTCCAGGAAGGGGCCCGACGACGAAGGCTGGGGTTTGGGGGGGGGGGGGAAGAGGGTTTCAAAGCGGCTTTAAGCGCTTTTTCTCCTGACTTGGGGGTCCCTGAGATGGGCTTGGGAGTCCTTCCCTGACCTTCCTTTCTCCCCCCCAGCCCCCGTGTTGGGCAGTAGAGCGACGCGGCTGGGGATGATGGGAGTTGTCCCCTTGCCAGCATGGAAACCCTTTGGCCTTCCTCCAACGTGGCGCTGGGTTGGGAATAACCTTGAGTCTCCACCCCGCTTGGTCTCCCTTCCCCTTTTCTGTGCTTCCTGACTTGCGCCGGCTCTATGGGGGGGGGGGGGAATGAAGTTTCTGAGCAAGTGCAGAGCTCATTTCCTCTGCTGGGTGCAATTCGGAGCGTTCAAAAGTCGCGTTTGAAATGCACTTGATCTTTGCAGGGTTGTGGTTTATCCCAGTGGATTTCTGAGCATGCACAGAGTGCATTGGCTCTGGCCCCATGATGCAGAGCAAGGATCATTGTTGCATCTGTTAAAAACAAAAAAAAAAAAATCCATGTAGATTTATCCCAGGGTCTTTCTGAGAAAATTTCTGGTAGCAACTCTAGGAAGTTGCTTTTCTCCAAAATGGATTTTGCCCTTCCTGTTTGTTGGAGATTTCCTAGTGGTGTGCCATCCCAGAGCTAAGCAGGGTATGAGCCCCTGTCAAGGTTTTATCAGCTCCTGGACTTTGGAGCATCCAACAATTTTAAAGGAATTTCTTGTTCATGACATTGCCTGCCTGTACTAGATGTCCTTTATGTATTTTGAACTTTTTTTTAAAAAAAAAAAATCTGAATAATGGGCAAGGAATTATCCTGATTTTTTTTTAAAAAAAACTCCTTTTGAGTTAGGTTTGGCTGTAGAAGGAGTTCCCTTCCAAAAATAATAAAATCCTTGTGTGGGTTTGGCTCTGTGGAGAAAACCGGTGTGGCCCACTTTTCCTGCAATATTTTCATGGAAATTGTTCATATTGTTTAGAATGATGACATTTTGCTGGGTGTGTTGATGCTTGATGCTTTGGAGAGCGAACAATTAGTCAGAGGAATGGCTTGCCTCCAGACATTGTGGGTGCTCCATCACTGGAGGTTTTTAATGAGATTCGACAGCCTTTTGTACAGCATGGCATAGGCCAGAGTCTCTGCTTGGGTTGGACTGGAAGACCTCAGAGGACCCTTTATTCTATTAATCAGATCAGAACTTTCAATATTTCTTTGTGGTGGCTGGGTGTCTTGCTTTGGAGAAATGTACCTTTCTATGGCATGGGGCCACAGTGAAATAAGTGCCTTTTCCACATCAGTCATCAGTTTTTTATAAAACATAACTACTAAGATCATCTGAATGGAAAAAGAAATAACATTTTGTCCTATATAATTTGATTCCCCCCCCCCCCAAAAAAAAAAAATCTTCCTGTGAATAACTTCTGTTAATATTCAGAAATTTTGGACTGTCTTTCTAAAGCTAGTGGTTAAAGCAGGAAAATATAGCTCATGATTTTTTATTTTTTATTTTGTATCTTCCTACAAAACAAAATTTTGACACTTATTTGCTTTGCAGAGCAGATGATGCAACTGAGAGCCAACTGCTAATATTTTCTTTGTTTGAAATTAACTCAAAAGGAGAAGAGAGGTTTCAGTAGAGTTTCATAGTTAATGTTTGTGTATTTCTATATTTTGGAAACTGTTTCCCCTTTCCTGATACTACAAAGGTTAAATACTTTGGCCATATAACAACAAGGTTAGGCTGGATTGGAATTGCCTGGTGGAACAGCATTGAAAGCAATAAAAGTTTTCATTGCATGCAACAGGGAAGGCAAAGGAATGAGAGAAAAAAATCTTAAAACAATGCAAGAGGTTGTTTCAATACAAAATGTCCCAAGGCTGGGTGGTGCATGTGACCTTTCCAGGAATTTGAGAAGTTATTTGGTAGCAACGTCATTCCCCAAGGCCACTGGTAAGGTAGGCTGGGTGGCACAGCTCCATGTTGCCCGTTGCCCATCCGTTTTGGCCTTACATGCCAGCTTAGCCCAGTTGACCTCTTGAGAACCCTGACCTGCAACAAGGCACGTTGGTTGTACAGTGGTGTGTTAGGATTTGGACTTTTTCTGCTTTGATGTTTAATATTCCGCCCAAGGATTTTCTTTAGTCAAGTTTGGAGCAGGGAAAATTGAGTTTTACTCTGCCCATAAAACTGTACCAATGCAACAAAACCCAAGGTGCAGAACTGCCAGACCCCCAGGTTGATAGACTCCACATTTGTGGGTGTGGAAGCTACTTTGAAAGAGTTGTTGGTTGGGAACTGGTAGAAACCAGTCTTTACTTCTAAAATAATGCAGTGAATTTCTAAGGATAGTGCCTTGGCTTAAAGACAAAGCAGGGGTTATCTGAAAGTTAAGAGGCCTATAGAAATCTACTTTCAGCTGCTGTTTAGTAATCAAAGAAAAGTGTACGTGACAAACTTTACTGAAAGATGTCAATGATTAAGATAAATGCCTGAAATTTCTGTTGCTAAGTGGGAAATTTGTTAAATGAATTTTGCTTCATTTTATGTCCTTTTGTGCCACAGTTAAGTGAATCACTGAAATTAGTAACTGTTAAGTGAATCTAGCTACCCCATTAACTTTGTCAGAAAGTCACAAAAGGGGATCATATAACTTCGGGACGCTGTAACTGTCATAACTATGAGTTATGACATAACTATGAGAACTATTTAGCCAAGCGTCTAAATTTTGATCATGTGGCATGGGGATGCTGCAATGGTCATAAGTGTGAAAAACAGTCATTAAGTCACTTTTTTCTGTGTGGTTGTAATTTTGGATGGTTACTAAATGAACTGTTGTAAGTCAGATCTCCTGTGGTTTCATCACTTGCTCCTTCTGCAAATTCTCTTGTGCAATTGGCATTTGTTCTCTTAAGCCTATGGACGAAAGACTAAAATCTCCCTGTGCAGTTCAGCCACAGAGGAAACAACTGGAATCCAGCAGCAATCTCACTCAAAGGAGAAATATTTTCCTTTTCAGAAGAGTCCTAAAGGTCATCGCTCAGCTGGTCGTCCGAAGATCAACTGTTTATCATTTACAACAACAAAAATGCATGCTTGCACATTTACAAGAATGAGGAATCTTGTTCTGGAAAAAAAATAAAATAAAAGATGGTTAAAACTGTTTTTTTGTCTCTTCCAAGCCTGAAGATACTCAGAGGTTGATCTACTCTGGAAAGTTGTTGCCCGACCATCTTTTTCTGCAAGAGGTCCTCACCAAGGTACGTGGCGTATGCCCTGCTAGCCTTTTGCTTTCAGCAATTAACGGAGCATCCACAAAATGTGCTCCTGAGATCCTTTTTGAAACTTTAATTAATGCTTCCTGTTTCAGCAGGAGGCGGTTCATGCTCTCCATTTGGTGTGCAACTCTAAGAATCTGCCGACGATGCCAGTAACTGATGTGAAGGTATTGAAAAGCGGACATTTGAGATATTAGCTTATCACCCACTTTGGGGATCAAATATTTTGTGATTTTGATCAGCAGTGCTAAAAACAGGGATTTGGGTCTGTAGGTTCTTCTGGGACAGTTTCTTAAGGTTGGAAACTGTAAGGTGTGTGGACTTCAACTCCCAGAATTCCCCAGCCAGGCACATCTTAAGGTTGCCAGGCATGAGAAATAAATTTTCTAGCATGTCAGAAACTGACACGGGTGAACTCACAGAAAGATAGGCATGGTTCCAGTTCTGGTTTGTTGATCACAGCAGTCCAATTTCAGTGTTATGCAGCCTCAGGAAAGTGTGGCTTCCTGGCTGTGTTTGGCCTTGCAGAACGGGTGAACCCAGCCATGATTCTATAGGTTGAATGGAGACATTGGGGAAGACCAAATTATATGGTCTTGAGATGCTTTTTTTCCAACAACTAAATTATCCTTTCCTCATTACCTTTGATTTCCCGACAAAATGGGGCCAGGGCAACCCAGAGTGGGATGGAGCCCGTTAAATGGCTAGTATTGAATGTGTGTTGTTGCTCGAATGGGATCGGTGATTTTATTTTTATATGGTGTTTTATATCCTTGGAAGCTGTCTTTGAGTTGCCATGTGCGAGTAGGCAATATAAAATTTCTAAATAAATTCTCAATATTGTAAATAAAATCATTTGATTTAGAGGGCTACTGTGAGAGTCTGACATGGAGGTGAACACTTGGAACCTTTTGAAGCCTGTTTTAAAATGCAGCAGTGAATTTTTGTTGGTTTAGGTGGCTGAAGCCAAGCAGCAGTCCACAGCATTGGGCCAAAATCCCTCAGACCTTCCTGGACCTGCGCCCAGCCAAGAACAGGTTGCTGCAGGCCCACCTGTAACCACAGAGCAAGCTGGCATGAGGTACATTTGAACATCCAAGTTCTTATTTTGGGGGTGAAAAGCAGAAACATCTGTGATTTGATGATGAAGATTCTCCATCAACCAGGTAGAGTTGGCTGGGAATTTGAGTCATGGCAAGTGGACTTCTTTTCTTTTTTGGTTTGAAACCGGTCCCATTTCTGTGACTCAACTTGCAGTCATCTGTGATTTGAATTCCAGGCTTGGTAACTTTATGGCCACGTACTTTCCTGGCTTTGGTACAGAAACCTTCTGTTTACTTCTGGGCTGTGTATTTGCTTCTCCAAGCTCTGGGACTTCATCTTTTTATACCCTATCAATGCCTCAACTGAGTTTCATTTTCTGTAGTGTGTTAAATTCAACCACATAAGACTCTCAGGGTGATGGGACTTAGTTTGATTTGTATCCTGCCTGTATTATTTTTACAAATAACTCAAGGCAGCTAACATGTCTAGTACATCATCTCCTAGTTTCCCCACAACAACAAAACTGAACTTAGTTGGACTGAGAGAGAAGCATTGTCGCAAGATCACCCACCTAGCTTTCATAGATAAGATGGGACTTGAACTCATGGTCTCCTGCTTTCTAGCCTGACGCCAGAACTATTACATCAGGGATGTCAAACCTTGGCAACTTGTAAGATTTTTGGATTCCAACTTCCAGAATTCCCCTGACAGCCATGGTGTCCAGGGAATTCTGCTAGATGAAGTCTATAAGTTGCCAAAGTTGGACTAACCCTGCAATAGACCAGACTGGCACTCTCTCTAGACTTAAACCCTTATGCCAAATTATGAAATACCACATACCAGCACCAGAGAATCCATCAGGGTTTTCTGATCAGAGGGCTGTCTACGTTTTATCCTTAGATGTGGGAGTAAAGAGGGTGGCTCCTAGGCCTCTTTTTTATTGGTTGATGTCCATAGAAAGGTGGAAGAAAAGGAACAGGACAAATTTTCCTTCCTGAGGCCAAAAGCCAAGACCCAAATATCAGTATTTATGAAATTGGCTAGTATTTTCCTACCATGAAGAAATGGAACAAGCTGACTGTAATGTTAAATTTTTGTGGGTGTTGAGAGCTCACAACAGAGGTCTCCAGGCTTGGCAACTTTAAGACTTATGGACTCCCAAAATTCTCCCAGACCCAGTTGCCAAACCTCTGGATTTTGATCACGTGACCATGGGGATGCTGCAACAGTAATAAGTGTGGAAAACGGTCATTAAGTCACTTTTTTCAGTGTTGTTGTAGCTTCGAACCAGTCACTAAATGAACTGTTGTAATTCAAGGACTACCTGTACTTCAGATTTCTGGCGAAACAATCCATAGCAAATGATGGGCTGGCTTAACCACCACCACAAAAACACTTGTAAACTTGGTCTATTCAATTATAGTTGTAATGGAAAGATGGTCTGTAATGGCAGCCTTTTGTCTATGTCTTCTCCACCAGCTCTCCAGTGACGACGACTCCTTTTCAAGCTATGAGCTCCAGTTATTCATCCTACACCACATATCACATGTTGCAAATCTGGTTCCATCAGCTCTACACAAGGCAATACTACATGCAATAGTAAGTTTCGTCTTCAATCTTTTTACGTCCGAAGTCACATGTTAAGCTGTTCGTGGCACACGAAATTCATGGCACATTTTTCAAAATCTTCCAGTTGTACAAAAGCTGTCAATATAAGTGAGCAATGTCAACTTTTTTGAGAATACGTGCACTGGCTTTACAATAATCCACCAAAGTTGAGTAAAGAAGATGGCAGCTTAGATAGAGACAACACATAGAAAAGTAATTTTAAAAAAATCCAGACTTCATACATTGGCCCGTGTGGCAAAAAAACCTCTTCTTGTGGGCATTTGGACCCAGCAAATTTTTTAGCCACAATTGCAGTAATGCAGAATTTTGCAATTTTCAGTAGGCCAATGTTTCTCTGCCATGTCAAATTTTAAACAAAGGGTTTTTTTTAGTTTATAACAGAGTTCTCCAAATTTGGCAGCTTTCAAACTTATGGACTTCCATCTCCCAAAATTTCTCAGCCAGCATAGCTAGCTGAGGAATTCTGGGAGTTGAAGTCCACAAGTCTTAAAGTTGTCAAATTTGGGGACCCCCAAATAATACAAATACAAAAAAAGAAAAGGTGGAAAAGAAGGTGGAAAGAAAAGGTGGAAAAGAAAAAAAAAAGTCATTGACTTCTGATGCAGTAGAATAAGGCATTAACCTCAACTTCATACTTTTACATAATAGTATAAACTAGCCATTTCTATGTCAAGAAATCTGTCTAATTGGTAAAACCCAATTTTCCCATGTCAATTTTAAGACCTCCCAGAATTCCCCAGCCAGCATCTCCCCCCCCCCCCCCCCCATGTTATAATTTAGAAAAAGGGTCACCAACCTTGGCAACTTTCAGACTTGTGGACTTCAACTCCCAGAATTCCCCAGCCAGCTTTGCTGATTTAGAATATATTTGGATTTCACCAGCTGCTCCACTAATGCTATCAGTACTTCGTAGTCATGCCTTTATTTCAGCACGAAGGGAGTGTTTTTTTATGTTCCTTTTCCCCCTCTCTCTCCAGCCTGGCTGCCAACGCTCATTCGGGGGACTTGTCCTCTGCGGGAAGTTCCCAGGAGATCTCAGTGGCTCCGGTGACCCCTCCAGCTCCTCTCCCTGGTCCTTTTCCTGCCGAAAACGCCCCCGTAGAACAAAATGCTCCCCCTCAAGCCAACCCCGGAGTGAACCAAAACCTGCGCATGAATGCCCAGGGAGGACCCCTCATGGAGGGAGACGAAGAAGTCAACCGCGATTGGCTAGACTGGCTCTATTCGGCCACCCTTTTCTATGTCTTCGTCAACATCGTTTATTTTTACTCCAGTATGAGCAGGTTCCTTTTGGTGATGGCCGGCACCCTCCTCATGTACCTGTGAGTCTGCTTGGAACCTGGGGGAGGGGTGTTTCTGCACATAGCTGGAATTACGTACAGGTCGTTAAGGGACGTGGTAGCTCAGTGGCTAAGACGCTGAGCTTGTCCATCAGAAAGGTCGGCAGTTGGGTGGTTCGAATCCTTCGCGCCATGTGACGGAGTGAGTTCCTATTACTCGTCCCAGCTTCTGCCAACCTAGCAGTTCGAAAGCATGTAAAAGAAATGCAAGTCGAAAATTAGGTACCCCCTTGGTGGGAAGGGAACAGCATTCGATGCGCCTTCGACAGCAGGATGCTACGAATGGCCTTCCACGCAGCCATGTTGCCAAGCGCTTGAAATGCAGTCCTGTGACCGCAGGGAAGGGAGGTGACTGTTAGATCTTTGGCCCCAGGTCATAAGCCCCCTTTTTCAGATGGGTCTTAACTTGAAACAGTTATAAACTGAGGGCTACTTGTAATTTTATCATTGTCACAGACCAGCATTATAAATAAGCATTAAAAAAATAAAAACAAGATCATATTTTAAAATTGGGGGTGGATTATCAATGGGCATCAGGCCTGCCTAATTTTGTAAATAGTATAACAAAATTCAGCTGCATTGAAAGATCAAAAACTACATCAGACGGAGCCGATAAATAAAATAGACCAGCATTTCTCAGTTATTTTATCTGGTGTTATGAGATGGGTCCATGAAGATGCAGTATTAGTTAGGATGTGAGCTATAGGTCCTTTGTCTGAAAGGGCAGTGCAAGCTTATATGGGTTTTTTTTTTATATCAGCCTCCAAGACTGTTGTGGATTGCAGCAATCTAAAGTTAATAGCCTTTGGAGTTTGGGGACAGTTATTGCCTTTTAGGGGAATGCGGTGGCTCAGTGGCTGAGACGCTGAGCTTGTCGATCAGAAGGGTTGGCAGTTCGGCGGTTCGAATTCCCAGTGCCCTGTAACGGAGTGAGGTCCCATTCCTTGTCCCAGCTTCTGCTAACCGGGCAGTTTGAACGGATGTAAAAATATGCAGGTAGAAAAATAGGGGCCCCTTTGGTGGGAAGGGAACAGCGTTTTGTGAGCCTTCAAAGGCGTTTAGTCCTGCCGGTCACATGACCATGGAGACGTCTTCGGATAGCGCTGGCTCTTCGGCTTTGTAATGGAGATGAGTACTGCCCCCTAGAGCCGGAAATGATGAGCACGCATGTGCGAGGGGAACCTTTGCCTTTAGCCCTTGTTTTAGAGTCATTTGTTTAGTGACTGTTCAAAGTTACAGTGGCATTGAAAACTGACTTACAACCGTTTTTCACCATTGCAGTATTCCCCCTGGTCACGTGATCACAATTTGGATGCTTGGCAATTGGCATGTACACAGTCAGTCCTGGATTTACAACAGTTCATTGTTTCACCATTCAAAGATGCAACGGCATTTTTCACACAACCGTGGCAGCATCCCCATAGCCATGTGATCAAAATATGGACACTTGGCAACTGACTCATAGTTATGATGGTTGCAGAGACCTCCTGACAAACAAACTCAGTGGGGAAGCCAGATTCACTTAACAATTTAAGTTAGGTAATTAACTGCAGTGATTCACTTGATGAATGTGGCAAGAAAGGATGTAAAATGGGGCAAAATTCATTTCAGTCATGTTCCACTTAGCAAAAGGAATTTTGGGCTCGGTTCTGGACTACCTATATGACGGTTGCAGTGTCCCAAGGTCATGTGATCTCCTTTTGCAACCCACTGGTGAGTGAATCTGCCTTCCATATTGATTTTGCTTAACAGCTTAACCGTGGCAGGAATTGTTATAAAATGGGGCAAAATTCAACAGCTGTCTCACTTGGCTCAAGACAATTTTGGGCTGGATTGTGGTCATAAGTCAAGGACTACCTGTATTTGGAAGGAAATTTATCAGCAAATAGAGATATTTGACTAGGTTGGAAGTATGGAAGCATGCTGAAAAGGGCAGAGCACTCCTGTGTCCCTGCTGAGAGAATAGGCAAATGTTCCCCTCACACATATGTACCAGTTCTTCCTGGCTCTCGGGGGCAGTGCTCATCTCTGTTACAAAGCCAAAGAGCCAGCGCTGTCCAAAGACGTCTCCATGGTCATGTGGCCGGCAGGACTAAACACAAGGCGCACAGAATGCTGTTCCCTTCCCACCAAAGGGGTCCCTATTTTTCTCGGTGCATTTTTACGTGCTTGCGAACTGCTAGGTTGGCAGAAGCTGGGACAAGTAACAGGAGATCACTCCATTACGCGGCGCTCGGGATTCGAACTGCCGACCTCTCTGATCAACAAGCTTAGCGTCTTAGCCGCTGAGCCATCACGTCCCTTGCTGAGAGAATAGATAGATGCCCAACTAAAAAACAGAATCTGATTGTCTCCCAAAAGGGTTTGCTTCTCTTACCAATGTCTTCTCTTCGTAGGCACCAAGTTGGCTGGTTCCCTTTCAGGCGAAGGCCAGCCCAGCCACCACCACCACCACCGAACAACGTTCCTGTCCAAGCTGCCGTTAATCAAGATCAGAATAACAATTTGCAAGTAAGTTTCGTGCCAGAGAGCATCCTGAAGCTTTGGCTTTCAGAATGGACCCAGGGTGAAATGCGCTGGTTCAGTGGGGCCTTGCTTCCTGCTAAGTGTGCTTCAGAGTTCAAAGGGTTTACTCCCTTTGGACCACGATTAGGTTCTTCCGGGGCATTTCAGGTAATCCTCCACTTACAACCATTCATTTAATTATCATTCCGTTGGTGCAAAATACAGCAACCCATATGGTTTTGTGCAGACCTCAGCGTGCACATGTGCGGGAGTAGCCTTGGCTGCCAATTTGCTTCCGGGGTGCAATTCATGGTCCTGGTTGTCTCCTTTAAAGCCCTTCATGGCCCAGAACCAGGTGATCTGAAGGAGGACATCTCTTGCCAGTCACATCTACCCAACCCATCAGAGCAGGGAGGCAGGGAATGCTAAGGGTCCCATCCCCAAGGGAGATATACCTGGTGGGACCCAGAAGAAGGGCTTTCTCCATGGTGATTCCCTCTCACTGCAACATCATTTTCCCCAGAGATTAGAATGGCCCCCACTCTGATTCTCTTCTAGAAGGCACTGAAGACCTGGTTCTTCCAGTGGGCCTGGGGAACCCAGAGAAGGATGGAGCCCATCAAATGGCTCGTGTGAGATGCTGGTGGGGGATGGGGGTGATTTTATTATACATATTTATTTGATTCTTTTTTATTAGTTGTATTGTTCTAAATGGCAATGGCACTCAGACTTACATACTGCTTATAGTGCTTTACAGCCCTCTCTAAGTGGTTTACAGAGTCAGCCTCTTGTCCCTAACAATCTGGGTCCTCATATTTTATGTTGTCATATGTATGTATGCATGTATGTATGTATATATGTATATGTATATATTTAAATTTTTGTGGGTACTTACATGTATGCTGTTCAGCTTCCTTCGGATATTTTCCCATGTCATTATAGTTGTGCTTTTAAAGTTGTAGCAACGTTTTGACAGAATCTCATCTGCCATCATCAGGTTTCTGTATTGTGTTCGACTGTGAGTCAGGCTTTCACAGCCGTTACAGACAAACACTATACAGAAGCCTGATGATGGCAGATGAGATTCTGCCAAAACGTTGCTCCAACTTTAAAAGCACAACTACAATGACGTGGGATAATACCCGAAGGATGCTGAACAGCACATATATATATATATAGGTTTATATTCTGTAACCTGCCATGTGCAACTTAAATTCAATACATAAAGAAATTTGAAGTTACAGCTGCATTGAAAAAAAGTGACTTAGAACCGGTTTTCACACTTAAAACTGTTCCAGTATCCCCATGGTCCTGCAATCAAAATGCGGATGTTTGGCAAGTGGTTCATGTTTATGGCATTTGCTCACGTGATCCCCTTTTACGACCTTCTGACAAGCAGAGTGAATGGGGAGGCCAGATTCACTTAACTATGTTGCTAGCTTAAGAACTGCAGTGATTCCCTTAATAGCGGCAAGAAAGGTTATAAAATGGGGCAAAACTCACTTAGCAACAGAAATTTTAGGCTCAGCTGTGGTCTTAAGGATGTAACTGTATCTGGAAGTGCAACAACATGGCTGGAAATAGGCTGGGCTGTTTCCCGGGTGGTTTGGCCTTCAGACGGACCTGCTTTGTCTAACTTAATGCGTTTCAGTTGAGAGAACATTGGGAATTAAGTCACTCAAGAGTTGTATTGAACCACGAGATGGGCCGCAAATAAATTGGATAAATAAAATTAATCCCCGAACCATCCTTGGAACAGGGAAGCATGGCACAGCCAAAGAGGAACAGAACAAATTGTTCTAGAAAGTTCAGTTCCTGGATCATGGCAGGTGTCTGTCCTGTATCAACCGCCACTTGATATCCTTGTGTCACTTGGACAATAAACCCGAACAAGAGGCAGCTACCTCAAAATTGGCTGGTGATGGTGCTGTACTCTGTTGGAAGTATTTTAGACATTTTATTTAGCAAATAGGTTTATTTTATATATAATAAAATATATATTTTTATATTATATATAAATATATATATATATATTACATGAAATAAAATATATTTTATTATATATAAAAATATATAATAAAATATATTTTATATATAATAAAATATAAATTATATATTCATTAGATTTTTATTCTAAAAGTGTTTCTTCAGGAGGAGGCAAATGGATTTTCTTGTTTTTCTTTGAAGATGTTTCGCTTCTCATCCAAGAAGCTTCCTCAGAGCTGAAGAAGCTTCTTGGATGAGAAGTGAAACGTCTTCAAAGAAAAAACAGAAACTCCAGCTAGCTGCCTCTTGAAAAAGCACCTTTGGGATAACCATGACCTGAATCTCCGTAGACATTTTTATCCCACTTTTCTTACTGCATAAGTAACTGGAGGTAGCAAAGATATCGAATACTCCTTCTTTCTCTTTTCCTCATAACAACAACCCTGTGAGTTGGTGTGAGCTGAGAGAAAATGACTGGCCCAGGTTCAGCTGACCTCATGTCTAAAGCAAAAACTAGAACTCAGTTTCCTGGTTATTGGCCCAGGACCTTAACAACTAATCAAAAACTGGTTGGGTGGCATCACCTTTTATTCTAGGTCATAGTGAAAGTTTATTATTTAAACCACACAGTTGTTGGTGAGCCTGTGGCCCTGAGTTCTTTTAGTCTTAGGAAGAAAACAGTTGCTCACCCTGGATCCTGCCAATGTAATTATTGCAGTATTTAATAATACAGTATGAGAATAATTTCATTAATACCTAGGATATTTGGGGCTTGAAGTATCCTTAAAAGATAAGGTCACAAGTAGTCCTTAATTTATAACCATTTAGTGACCATTTGAAGCTATATCGGCGCTGAAAAAAGTTTTTCACACAAGTTTCCCCGTGGTCACCTGATCAAAATTTGGATATTTGGCAACTGATTCATATTTACGACGGTCCCGAGGTTGTATGATCACTTTTTGCAACTTTCTGACAAGCAAAGTCAATTCATTTATTGAGTTAATACTTGCCATGATCTGCTTAGCAACTGTGGCAGAAAAAGGTCATAAAAGTGGGGCAAAACTTACTCAACGGTCTTGCCAGCAATGGACAGTTTAAACTCTGCTCTGGTTGTAACGCACAAGCTACGTTCAGGAAATTTACGATGCTGTAAACATATGCTGCTTGCAGGGATTTTGCCTAAAGTCAACCAAAAGTAGAAGAAAAAAGGTTCCAACTTCAGCCTAGTCAAGCTATGCCAATAGTTGGAGATCGCTAGGAGGAAGTATCGCCATATAATTCCATTTTTGTTTTTTCCCCTTATCTCAGCAGGAGGAAAACCCAAGAGAACAAAATGAAAGGGAGAATTCGGAGGCTGTCGGCGAGAACCAGCCGGCCCCAGCTGTTTCCTTCATGAGCACAGCTTGGCTTTTCTTCAAGACTTTCTTCGCCTCCCTCCTTCCAGAGGGGCCTCCAGCTGTGGCAAACTAACTGGGCCCATAAACTTCCTCTTTCTTCTCCGGACACTAGCTTGAATGTCCCAACGTGGCCAAGGAAGAAGGGTTGGATCAAAGAGAGCGAATGTAGACTTTGAAGCTAAAGACAGACGTGGCTGGACGTGCAATGAGAGGCCAGCTCAGAGCTTCAAGGAAGAGAACCGTAGATCACCGAAGCCATGGCTTGAGAGCGGTGCGAAGTTTTGTACCTCATCTGTCTGGGGCCAAGTGCAAGAGAGGCAGATTCCTTCTGACAGGACCACTTGATTCCAGCTCGAGTGGATCCCACGCTCGCCTGCGCGGAGTGTGCAATCTTGTGCAACCAGCATATTTAGGAAAAAAAAAAAACGCACAGGGGAAGTTAATGCCAAAAATGAAGAAAAGCTGTGCTTGATAATACCTGACAACACATGTAAAAGATAGGGTGTAAATAGCTTTTGCACAGAAGGTAACAGTTGAGCCTATTAATACTACCACATAGCGGAAGTGAGCAACCAAGGCCCCTTTACCACCTGCAGACTTCCATTCCCAGAATTCCTGAGCCATCCATGCTGGGAATTCTGGGAGTCGAAGCCCGCAGATGGTAAAGGAGCCATAATTTCCCACCCATGTTACACAATATAGCAGAAAGTATTTTCTTAGGTTTCAAGCACGAAGGGGTTTCCTATTTTGCCAATTTAGCCAGTCAACATTAGATGTGGACGCGTGTCTTCAGATAGAGCAAATTGCAAATATGACTTCTTTCAAGCAGCTTTCTTTTTTTCAGCAATCCACTTAATCTAGAAGTTCTTTTTGTCATTACATTTCAAACTTAAGAGAGAGAATGGGATTTGTGCAAAAGAAGACTTGTGAACTCTTTCCTTCCTCTCCCCTGTTTTCCTTTCCTCTCTTCCTTCCCATCATGCAGATTTTCAGGCTGATTCCCTGCATGTTAGCCATACATATTGTAAATGAATAGTCCTTTTTGGGATACAAATGTAAAAAAAAAAAAAAACTGGTTTGAATCTGAAGTTGAGTGGTGCATAATTTCATGACACTTGGAAAAGGAGGAATATTTTGTAACCTTGGCTCCTGAATTGGGACAATCCAAATCCCCAGATATGGGTTAGAGTAAGAGGGTTGCCCAAAATTACTGCAGCTGCCCATTTTGCAAATAGACATTTGAACCCAAGTTGTGAGATTTCTAGCATCTTTTGACATTGTGTGGGCTCTCCCAGCCGTGTTGGGAACTGCAGTATAATTTCAGAATGGGAGCTGAAGTTGATGTGATGATGTGATCTCTTTATCACTCATGATTGATGCAAATTATTTAAGTATGGTTTTGATGGCCTCGTCTCACTTCTAGATGCTCAGAGTCTCTTTGGAGGCAAAAATATTATTCAACACCTGCATTTATCATTTTAGTACAAGTAAAAGAAAATTCTTTCTTTTGGGTTCTGCTTGCAATGCTCAGATTATTTTTTTTTCCCCATTTGAGCCTCTCTGCGTGGAACGCCCTAGAATTGCATGATTCTTTTTCCAAAGTCATTCTTTTCCACTCAGGGATTATTTTGCATATAAAAACATTTTCCCGTTTCTGCATTTGGATTTCAGGATGATGCTGAAATGGTGTGTTTTCGCTCTTGTGGATTGTAACCTGGATGCTTTCTGTTTCTATCTACTTAAGTTTCATAAGGACAGTCACATGATGGCTGAACGTTTTTTCTTCTTGTACATTATTAAACAAAGTTTAATATATTACAGCTTAATTTTATTAAACCGAGATTGTTTGCAAGAGTTTATGGAGTTATTGCATTGATAAGACTCCAAAGTTTTTAATTTCAGACGAAAGAGGAAGTTGGCATGTCAGGAAGCAGTGATTTTATGTCTTGGCATCTCCTCTAATCTTGCACAACTTCATAGGCCAGGGGTGTCTGTGAAGGGGTCCTTAGATCTGGCCTGCCAGGCCATCCTGGAAACTTATATATTGTCCCGTAATGCTTTACAACCATCTCAGTTTACAGTATCAACTTTTGCCAACAAAAATGGAGCTCGGGAGGGCTCCGTTTTCGTTGGCAGAAAGTTGCAGGAGGCTGTTGAAGCTGAAAACGGAGCTCGGAAATCTTTACGGTGGAGGACCCCTCAGGCCACCACAGGTGCCCCAACACAAGTGATGTTGAGCTGCCCCCCGTCTCCCCCCCCAGGTCAAACACAACCCTGATGCGGCCCTCAGTGAAATCAAGTTTGACACCCCTGTCAGAGGCAGTCTTAGAAAATCAGGCCTTTCCTCTCGCTGCTCTGCTTTTGGAGCAGGCGGTTTGGCAGCCCAGCTGGGAGGGAGAGGGGTGGGGGGACTAGGCAGCTACATTCAGACAAGAGAGAAAACTTTGTGGAGCATTGCTTATGTGGTGCCCCACCGTAGGGGCATGTAAAAATGGTCAAGGAATCCCTGAGGGTTTTACTCCTAGTCACTGTTGACTTTATGGGACGGTGCTCATCTCCGTTTCAAGGCCATCAAGCCGGTACTTTCTGAAGATACTTCTGCGGTCATGTGGGCAGCATGATGTTACAGAGCAATGTTACCCTCCCATCAGAGTGGTACCTATTTATTTTTATGTTTTCAGGCTGCTAGGTTGGCAGGAGCTGGGGCGAGAGGACGGGAACTCACCCCAATCATGTGTTTCGGTCTCAAACTTGAGCTGCCGGCTTTCCAGCTGACAAGCTTCTTAACTGCTGAGCGGTCGAGCTGTCCCTCTCATGGCAGGACTGGAGCAGTAATTTTCCAACTTGGAAGGGTGGAGTAATGATTGAAGCTGGCATGGAAGTGGCAAATCTTGTGCCAAAAAAAGATGTTTTGAAAACAAGACGCCGTTGACTTGAAACCAAGCATGGCCATTGAGCCGAAGGCAGAAAGTCCTGAATGACGATGGAACTAGATTTGGAACAAACACATAAAAGGTTGGATCTTGGGTGTTTTCATGTGAAGAACCTCTTCTGAGCGTGGCTTCCAAAATCTGTTTGATAAATCTACATAGCTAATCTTGAGTCTGCTTGGAGAACATAAGAACGGCCACGTGTAGTGAGAAGAAGAGCAATGCAATCTGGGTCCACCCCTTTTTAGTAGAAGTTGGGTCAAAGAGAAACCCTGGAGTGCAACACCTAAGCTGGTTTCCTTACAACGAGTAGTAACTTTATAATGAAGTTACGTAGGAGAGACTGCCAGTTTCACACAGGCCTTTAGATAGGACCAAACACCATCTTGCCATCAACAACATAATACCTAAGGCCAATTGGAATAACAATACTCTTGGTGACATGTTGACTGGCTTGCATTAAGCCCAGCTTCCTCGTTGATCAACAGATTATCCTACATTAAACCAGCCAACTTCCTGTGCCCAAAAACTTTAGAACGGAATAATACAGTTGCAAGGACCAGTTTTTCTTAAAAACTGATTTCAAGCGTTACCGTGAAGCAGAATAACACAGTTGGGGAGGACCCTTGAGCTCTTCTAGTCCAAGCACTGCTCAAACAGGAGACCCTACACTATTCCACAGAAGTGGTTATCCAGTTGCTTCTTGAAAACCTCCAATGATGGAGCACCCACAGTTTGTGAAGGCAAGCCGTTCCACTGGTTTATTGTTCTCACTGTTGGGAAGTTTCTCCTTAATTCCAGATTGGATATCTCTTAAATGATTTTCCAACTGTTGCTTCTTGTCCAGAAGTAATTTCAGCCAAAGCATTTCAGCTGTTTGTCCAGAATGGTACAGTACATGGTGTGATATATTCAGAATCTGTCTCAGGGGAGTCTGTCTCTAAATCCTGGAAGACAATGGGTAAGAGCAGAGATCTCCAAACTTGGCAACGTAAAGACTTGTGAACTTCAACTTCCAGAGTTCTCTGAGAATTCTGGGAACTGAAGTCAACAAGTCTTAAAATTGCCAAGTTTGGGGAACCCTGGGTTAGAGCAAGCAGGAAGAGTCCTTGAAAACTTTCCATACAGTTTTTGGCTATTTTGTTTGTGAACCTATCACTGGCATCTCAGTCAGAAGACATCTAAACAATATCCCAACAATGCATCACGATTTCATTGCAAAAATGATCTCCGTTAAAAATGCCCAGTGGACAATCTGCTTCTGATACTAAAGAAAGAAAATGGGTTAATTTTATCTCTCTTATCAATTGGCATTATAATTCAAATAATGGATCATGGCTGGTTTGGGAATTCTGGGAGTTGAAGTCCTGTTTTCCTGTGGACAACGGTTGGAAACTTGTAAATTGCTTGCCTCTAATGCTTGGGGATTTATAGAGAGTGATCAATGTGAGTAAATAAAAATAACTATTCCCACTGTTCAGAAATCCAAGCCTGTTGGTAATCTAAAGAGGCCCCAAATCTATCATTTTCCAAGAGCCAGAAAAAGTGTTTAAAGCTTTTATGGAGATAGAAAATGCAATGAAAAAAAATTATCTGGATTTCACACAAAAGGCAGATGGGAATCATAGCTCAATGAGACTCAACCCAAATTCCTAGCATTGTTGTTTGTTTATTTTTTTAGGCGAGCTATAAAATATCAGAAGGTAGCAGAATTATTTTTCTTGCCCGCTTGGGCTAATTTCTAAGAATTCTCTAGAACAGGAGGTCTCCAAACCTGGTCACTTTAAGACTTGTGGACTTCAGTTCCAAGAATTCCCCAGTCAGCTATGACATTGAATTATATTGCCAATTGATAAAAAGAGAGACAAAATTGACCCAGTAGAATTTTTGTCCTTTAGTATAAGGAGCAGATTGAGCCTCTTTGCATTTTAGCAAAAACATAAGATTCCATTGTCACGAGGGGCATCATTTGTGTGACGTCATAGCTTACAGTATATGGCATCATTTGCCCCTTTGAACAGCCAATTTTTTTATCTCTATAAATCCCATTGTCCCTGAGCTAGGTTAAGCTAGTCTCAGCATCAACATGTTCTTGGCTAAACCAAGGCTTAATATTTAAATTTAGAATTCCTAACTAACACTTTGACAAATAGTATGTCCTGAATCATCTACTATTTTTCTTTCCTTCCTGCTCTTTCTCTCTTTTTCCCCCTGCAGAATTATGAGGAAGCAGCTGTTCTAAAAACATGCAGTCTGTTTGTTGAAGATATTGCATCTATTTTGGGTTTGCAGCTGCTAAAAATCTATTTACGGCTCTGAATACTTCTCTATTCACTAGCCACAAGGTGGCAGGCCCAGCCATCAAAACAATATTTTGCTGGTCTTCTCCCAAGACACAATTCTCATTTGTTCCCCTTTCTGGTTCAGTTTCTGCATCTGAAAAGCCATGGTCTATACATGAGTTTGAAAATGTTTTAAAATAGAGAAGAAAGAAACTAGTTCCTTGTCTCTTTCTCCTACGAATACTGTTTTATAAAACCTTAGTTAAGACCACACTTGGAATACTGCATCCAGTTTTTACTTTACTTTACTTTACTTTACTTTACTTTACTTTACTTTACTT
>BLBF01019986.1:0-16586 GCA_015471245.1 Laticauda colubrina | reverse complement strand
TTCTATCTCTACCTGCCTGCCTGCCTGCCTATCCATCTATCTATCTATCATCTATCTTCGATCTATCTACCTATCTTCTATCTCAGTCTGCCTGCCTGCCTGCCTGCCTGTCTGCCTGCTTCTATCTATCTGTCTGTCTGTCTGTCTGTCTGTCTATCTATCTATCTATCTATCTATCTATCTATCTATCTATCTATCTATCTATCTATCCATCGATCTATCTTCTATCTCTACCTGCCTGCCTGCCTGCCTGTCCATCTATCTATCTATCTCCTATCTATCTACTACCTATCATCTATCTGTCTTATTTCATTTCATTTCATTTGATTTGATTTGTCAATGGCTGACAAGACAACAGGCACAAGTATAAACATAGTTATAAATAGATGAGATGGGATCCATAGAAGAAGAAAAAAAAAGAAAAAAGCCACAGAGCAGGGACAGGAGGCACGACTGGTGCGCGCCTATTTACCTATCCATCTTCTATTTGCCTCTATCCATCCTCTGATCTTTCTGTCCCCGTCGGTCGTTTCTCTCTCCCTCCCCCCCTCCCCGCCGGGCGGTCCTGCCAACTGCGCCCTTGACAGGCTGACTTGACCCAAAGCACATGGTTTCCAAGAAAAGCTCTGCCTCTTTGGAAACCCAGCGACGGTGCCAAGTGCAGCTTTCACTTTCGCACGGGGGCTCCCGGCGGCCGGAGGGGAGCCGGGCTGGGCTGCAAGCCGCGCCGAAGGTAGCTTGTTGCGGGGGTGGGTTCTCTCCCCACCCCCCACCCCCACCCCCCTTTTCTCTCGAGTGGGCTGCTTCGCCGTCCCTTTTGCGCTTTCGGGTGGCCGGGCGCGCTGCACCTGGGAGGGAAAAGGAGGCTCGGCGGCAGCCAGAGAGCGCTCTTGCCTGCGCGCTGCGGGATCCTAACTGGCAGAGGTCGCTTGCAAAGAGGGGTCTCGCCTCTGCCTGCCTGATGGGGTTGGGGATGTGTCTATGTATGTGGCATAAGTGGCCTTCAAAGAAGCTTCCGTCCAATAGATTGGACTGCCATTGATCAGAAATGGTGTCGGGTCTCCTGCTTGGGTGGGATGGAGGGGGGGGGGGGTCGGACTAGATGACCCACGAGGTCTCTTCCCACTCTGTTAATCTGTAAAGTGCTGCACTTGCAAAGAGGGGACCCGGGGTGCACCTGTTGGAAAGCTGCCTTCCATCAGGGTAATTTGAAACATCCAGTATTTATCCAGTTTGCTGTAAATTAGAGCTTGGGTTAGAACAGGCGGGAAAGTGAAAAGGGGCCATGATTTGTGGGATCAAAGCTGTGCCGTTCTGGGCATGTCACTCCAGCCTTCAAACCCCCCCCCCCCCCCCCCCCCGAAGACTGGCATGCCACGCTAGCACCCAATCTCTTGCAAGACTTTCATCCTGCAGTCGTCGGTGCCATCTTGACTCTTTTGACATCTCCCCACAGATGCCCCAGCTTGCTTACAACTTGGGCTGACTTACGTGTGGGTCCAGATCCAGGTAGGAGGATGGTTATGGGGTCAGCAAGTGGTGCAGAATTGTTTTGACAGCAAATGGTTTGCAAGGGAAAGGGAAGGAGAAAACAGCGGAAGTTAGAAAAGAAAATATATGCTATAGCCGGATGTCTGGCTAAAGGAGAAGATGTCCTCCTGTTGGGCAGATATAGCCTTAAAATGAAATATTGTTCCTGTTTTTTGAGTAGCTTGGATTTTTTTTTTAAAAAAAATCCTATTTTGGACTGTTTTCACAACTGCAGTCAGTCAAAACTCTCGTGTTATTGCCTGACCTTGTAAATTGCTTCTTTCCTTTGTTGCTTGACAGATTCAAGAGCCTAGAATTACGAGATGGAATTCATTTCCTGATTCTATCCATCAGCTTTAACCCAACCCTTTCAAATCTACAATTTCCAGAGTCTGGAGATCATATAATTTATCGTAATTTGTCCGGCGAAATTTGAAAAAGTGTTGTTGTATTTGTTGTATGTAACAATACAAGAGTACACAACAGATACAAACTCAGTGTTAACCACTCCCAACTTGATTGCAGAGATTATGACTTCAACAACAGAATGGTCAGTGCCTGGAACTCACTAGCTGATTCTGTTGTCACCTGCTCAAACCCCGACTCCTTTCCCCTCAAACTAACCTCTGTTGACCTCACCCCATTCCTAAGAGGGTGTGCATAAGGGTGTGCATAAGTGCACCATCGTGCCTACCGTCCCTGTCCTATTGTCCTCATTTATTTGTACCTATTTCCTGTATTCTTACTCATGTTTATACTTATACCTATTATCTTGTAAGTGATTGACAAATCAAATAAATATATAAAAGAAGGAAGGATGGAAGGAAGGAAGGAGAACAGGGAAGGGGAAGTAAGAAAGTAAGGAAGGAAGGAAGGAAGGAAGAAAGGAAAGAGAGAGAGAAAAGAATGGAGGGAGGAGAGAAAAAGCGGAGGGAGCAGGAGGAAGGAAGGAAAGAAGGAAAGGACAGAATACCCATTCCTAAGGGGTCTAAGGGTCATGCATAAGCGCACCATCATGCCCACCATCCCTGTCCTATTGTCCCCATTTATTCGTACCTAGTCCCTGTATTCTTACTCATATTTATACTTATACCTATTATCTTGTAAGCGATTGACAAATAAAATAAATAAAATAAATAAAAATGATTCTATAGGATCACTAGCACTTGGCCTTCTTAGAAAAATAGTGCAATTGAATTTCTGATTTTCCTAGTGCTGGAAAAAGTAGGGTAATTTTTATACGTGTAGGCCTGTTGCCTTTCGCTGTAGTTTTCGTTGCAGATGCCAAGAAAGTTAAATAGTGCAACTTTTCCCCCCATGAGTCCTTCTTTTAAATTGGCCATGTGCTCCTTGGCCTGGTCAGGTATTGGATAATCCCAAGAAAAGCAGCCTAGGAACTGTGGGGGGGGGGGGGGAGGAGATTGGGGTGAAAAAATGGGAAATAGAGCTGAAGTTGTGCATGTGGTTTTCAAAATCGAAGTTTTCATTTGATAGGCCTGCTTGTGTAACAGGCGAAAAAGAGAACATCAAAAAACAAATCTTCTTAGTCTTGTTCGGGACTTATTACATGGAATCCTCAATTTATAACCTCAATTGAGCCCAAAATGTCCATTGTTAAGTGAGACATATGTTCAGTGACATTTTGCCCTGTTTTACAACTGTTCTTATCTCAATTGCTAAGTCAATTCTCAATTGCTAAGAATCATTGCAGTTGTTATGTTATAGTAAACAATCAAGCACCTGGAGTTTGCTCATATGACCACGGGGATGCTGCAATGGTCATAAGTGTGCAAAATGGTCACAAAGACACTTTTTTCAGTGCCGTTGTAATTTCAAACGGCCACAAAATGAACAGTTGTAAGTTGAGAACTACCTGTAAGTGTTAGGCTCAGTTTGGGCTGTGGGGAAGTTTGTGCTGTATATATTCACATAAGTTTATCACAATTATCTGTAAGTTAAGGAGCTCCTTTCTTTTTCTTCCTCTTTCTCTTTCATTCTCTTTTCTCTTTTCTCTTTTCTCCTTTCTCCTTTCTCCTTTCTCCTTTCTCCTTTCTCCTTTCTCTTTTCTCTTTCCTCCTTTCTCCTTTCCCTCCCTCCCCCTCTTTTATTCTCTCCTTCTCTCCCCCTTCCCTTTTTTTCCTTTTTCCATTCTTTTCATTTCCCTTCCCCCCCCCCCAAAAAAAAAAAAAAGAGGAAACCAACAGTTTTTAAAGCCAGCTAAGGTAACTTTGGACCAGTGACAGTCCCTCTCTCTCAGCCTCACACACCTGACAGTTGTTGTTTTGGAAAAATAAATAGGAGGAGGAAGGTGTGCTGGATGTATTTGCTGCCTTGTGTTATTTCTAAAAATAATAAAGGCAGGATTGTAAATAAATCAACAACCAAACTTAGTTACTGAAACAAGCTATTTGGGAGGAAGGGTTTGTACACTGTATTCAATACTGTAACTGATTCCTGAAGAATTTTCCGTACCTTTCTTAAATTTCTTAAATTAAGCAATGACCCTGCAAGTTTACTTAAGGACAGTAGCTGAGAAAAATCAGTTGAATAAATGCTTGCCACGGAAGCCATACAGAAGCTATGAAAAGGGCATGAAATGGGATGGAGAGAATGACCCATAGTAATCCATTTGCTTGTTTGATGGTATTGACTGTTTCCTAGTATGATTTGATTGCTTACTGTACCCTGTGACTACTATTAAGTGTTGTACCTGATGATTCTTGACTCTTGAAAAATGTATCTTTTCTTTGATGTAGGCTGAGAGCATTTGCACCAAGATAAATTCCTTGTGTGTCTAATCACACTTGGCCAATAAAGAATTCAATTCTAAAAATTCTATTCTATTCTATTCCACATTTTTGTTTAGGAAAGAAGATAGTATTTCAAGTGTTTCCTCCCCCCCCCCCCATTTTCTATACAGCAACTCTGTGAAGTAGAGTGTGTATGAGAGAGAGCAAGTGGCTCAAAAATCACCCTAGACGTTTTGGTGTTGAAGGCCCTCTCTTGCATGCAAAGCTTGGTAGGAGGTTGGTTTCTCTCTTCCTTTTTTCACTAATTTTTATAATTGATCTTGCACTAGCAAACAGAAACCAGTTATTGTGTGAGAAATACCTGAACTTATAAAGGCACCACTGAGTCGCCCAGATCTAGAAAGTGAAGTTTGGGTTAGGTTTCCATCTCCCCAGCCTCAAGGCTGTGAGGCTGGGGAATTCCAAAGCCAGAGCTTTCATTTTGAGACCTTTGCTCTCAAATATTACAGTCACAACAGTTTAAAAAAAAGGAATCCAGAATACAGCCAGTGTTTCTAATGTCTCCTATACATTTTTGCCTTTTAAAAACTATCTGTCTGCACTGGATATGTGCAACGCAAATTCATATTGTCCAGTTGTGATTAACTCATAGAATCCAAGGACTGGAAGGGAAGGGACCTTGGAGGTCTTCTAGCCCAACCCCCTGCCCAACCCCCTACACCATTTCTGACAGAGGGCAGGCTAGTCTCTTCTTGAAAGCTTCCAGTGGTGAAGTTCCCTCTTCTTGAAAGCTTCTGAAGGCAACTTCTGTTCCATCCACTGATTGTTCTCACTATCAGAAAATTTCTCCTTATTTCCAGCTTGAATCTCTCCTTGATCAGTTTTGTGAGGTGGAAGCAGATAAAAAAACCACCAAAAGATTCGTTGATCCAAGGAAAACAAGGTTTTATTCACGTGTCTGCAGAGACGGGTCCCCTCCGGCACTGAAGGAACCCAGAGCAAAATTCAGGCAGCATTTTTATCCCCTCTTACGAGGCCTTGGCTCACATTCTTTCTGTTTTCAAATTGATACATGTATTTCGAAGGTCCATACTAGCTCCCTATCTAGCAAAATAGCAACGGTTTCTGACATCGCAGCACTTTATCACAGTTCCCCATTGTTCTAGCCTTATCTTGTTTTTTTCTCTTGTGCACAGACTGGAACACTTTCTTATTTAGCAGAACTACTGAGTTTTGAGACACACTTCCTTATTCAATTCAATGGGCCATCCAACATGGCTTCGGTTCTGCTCACAGTTTCCATCCATTATTCCTTGTGTGGCCTTTGGGTGCCTTGGAAAATAGCTTGACCCCCTTCCTCCTCTCTGTAGCAGCACCTGAGATATTGGAAGATGCTCTCCTGTCTCCCCTGGTCCTTCTCTTCTCTAGACTAGCCAGGCCCAGTTCCTGCAACTGTTTTTCATATGTTTTATCCTCCAGTTCCCTAATAATCTTGGTTGTTCTTCTTTGCACTCTTTCTAGAGTCTCAACATCTTTTTTTTTATAGTGTGGAGACCAAACCTGGTCACCACACTATTTGCTCCTTAGTTCTAGGTCAGGGACTCACATTTTTGCTTTAGTTTAGCAGTAGCACTTAGACTTATATACCGCTTCACAGAGCTTCACAGCCCTCTCTCTAAGCGGTTTCCAGAGTCAGCCTCTTGCCCCCAACTATCTGGGTCCCCATTTTACCCACCGTGGAAGGATGGAAGGTTGAGTCAACCTTGAGCCAGTCAGAATTGAACTGCTGGCAGCCAGCAGTCAGCAGAAGTAGCCTGCATTTTAACTCCTGTGTCACTGTAGTTCTTTAATAAAAGAAAAAGATATAAAGCTAAAAATATAAAGACATGCATACCGTATAATCAAATAACAGCAGCAGTGATATATAATATAATCTCTTATTCTGAATAAAACATAGAGCCCTTCAGTGCATCTTATTTTCAATTCCAAAAATGCACATAACAGGACTAGGTGTTTCTGTTATAAAAAATATGTTAAAATATCATCTACATTAAAATTAGAAAAATATATAAAGACCTAGAGTAAAAAAGCATATCTTTTCTAACAGGAAAACATTCTTGACCCCAATTTAGGCTAAATGCCACATTATTTGTACCAGTAACATTACTCAGCTACAAACCCATATCTTGCCACTTCTTACATACAAAGCATTTGTAGTCAGCAGATGTTAAAGAGGGTAGGGCTGACTGTTAATTTCAGCAAAAGCACACAAAGTAATTGAAGTTACCTAGTTTGGTAATGAAACGTCCACAAGAAAACAACCCAGCTCAGAGAGCACCAAGGATGCCTCATTTCAACCCTGAGCTACAAATATCCCCCTTTATTGGTAGAATGGAGTAGTTCTGTCGAAACTAAATTCATGGCTTGCTTGCAGAACCCCCTAACACAGGTAGTCCTTGACTTATGACTGCAATCTATTAATTGATGATTAGTATAAAAATACAAGAATTATTGTGGAAAGATTAATATCAGTTGCTATAATTAATTGATTAGATTAATATTTTTGTAATATATAGATGACATCTAAGATGATTGAGAAAATGATATGCAGAATCTAATATAAAATATGTGTATGTGTGATATGTAGTAAATAGGGAGATATTGTTTAATAACTTATTAATAACTTATTTAATAAGTTATTAAATAACTTATTTAATAAGTTATTAATTCTACTTTAATAAGTAGAATGAAGGTGGATAGCTTGAATTATGACCCAAAATGGTCAATTTTAAAAATTAACAGAAGAAGGACTGATAAAATTGCAAATGTGACAGATAAAGGCAATATGGGAAATGAATGCAGAACTGAGATAACAATTTTAGATAACACTGTAAAATAAGATATAAGACTATTCCAAGAAAAATGAAATGTTATAAGATGAACTGAGACTGGATAAAATAAGTTTAATGAATTTAATATTAATAATTAATGTGATATGAAACTGAACAAGTAAAATGAATAAGTAATTATGATCATGTTTGTATTGAGGTGTGAAACCTGGAACCACACAGCTTGCCAAGTGAGAATTTTTATTCAAAAAATTAAAAATAAGAAAGGAAAGTGAGTAATGAAATTATTAGCTTTGTTTAAATGATATGGTGATTGACACTAGGAGAGAGTACTGAAATGTTGAAGCAATGAAGGATTATGATTTGTGAATATGTGTATGAAGAGATATGATTGGTATTATCAATTTTGCTTATACTAAATTGTCTGATATATTGATGCAACACTGTTTATGTATTGTTATGTATGCGATGATTGAAATAAAAAAAACTTGATTCAAAAACAAAACAAAAAAGACTTATGACAGAAATCAAGCTCAAAAATTTTTGTTGTTAAGTGAGACATTTGTTAAGTGAGTTTTGCCACCATTGCTAAGTGAATCACTGCAGTCGTTAAGCTGGTAACACAGTTGGGTCAAGTCCTGTAGCTCCAGGGATAGATACAGATAGTCCTCAACTTACCACCACAAATGGAGCCCAACGTTTCCATTGTTAAGTAAGACAGTAGCTAAGTGAATTTTGCCCCAGTTTATGACCTTTCTTGCCACACTTCGCTTGTGAAGTGAATCCCTGCAGGGATGAAGCTAGTAAAATGGTTGTTAATTGAATCTGGCTTCCCCATTGACTTTGTCAGAAAATCACAAAACTTGAATCATAGGATCCGAGGACAGTGTGACCATCATAAATATGTATCAGTGGTCAAGTGTCTAATTTTTGACCACGTCACCCTGGGAATAACTGCAACAGTCATAAGTGTGAAAAACAATCTTAAGTCAGTTTTTAATAAATTCCGTTGTAACTTTGAATGGTCACTAAATGAACTGTTTTCAGTCAAGAATAGAACAGAACAGAACAGAATGTAGAGCAGTGATAGTCAACCTGGTCCCTACCGCCCATTAGTGGGCATTCCAGCTTTCATGGTGGGAGGTGGGGTTTTATCCCCTACTTTATAAATCACCATTACTGTGGAACCAGTGGGCGGCTAGAAAATGTTACTCCTAACAGAGATACAAAAATGGGTGGTAGGTATAAAAAGGTTGACTACCCTTGATGTAGAGGAAAGAATAGAATAGAATGAAATAGAATACAATAGAATAGAACAGAACAGAAAGAATAGAATAGAATACAATAGAATAGAATAGAACAGAACATAGAGGAAAGAATAGAGTAGAGTAGAGTAGAATAGAATAGAATAGAATAGAATAGAATAGAATAGAATAGAATAGAATAGAATAGAATAGAATTCTTTATTGACCAATTGTGATTGGACACGTAAAGAATTTGTCTTGGTGTAAATACTCTCAGTGTACATAAAGATAAGGAACATTTGTCAAGAATCGAGAATCATCAGGTCCAACACTTAATGATAGTCATGGCGTACAATAAGCAATCAAATCACACTAGGAAACAGTCAATATAAATCGTAAGGATACAATCGACAAAGTTACGGTCATACAGTCACAAGTGGGAGGGGATGGGTGATAAGGAAGTGATGAGAAGATTAACAGTAATAGTATACACTTTGTAAATAGTTGAACAGTGTTGAGGGAATTATTTGTTTAGCAGAGGATGGCGTTTGGGGGGAAAACTCCCCTTGTGTCGAGTTGTTCTGGTGTGCAGGGGTCTATAGCGTCGTTTTGAGGGTAGGATTTGAAACAGTTTCTGTCCAGGATGTGTGAGGTCTGTAAATATTTTCCCAGCCCTCTTTTGGACTTGTACAGTATACAGGTCCTCCATAGAAGGCAAGTTGGTAGCAATTGTTTTTTCTGTAGCTTGCTAACAAGTGAATAGGGCAGGTCCTCAGGCTCTCATACCTCCCACATTCTGCATTCCATGATCTGGGAATATCGCTGCCTTCAATGACCCTCTTTGCTCCCTTAATTTTCTTTTCTCTCTGATTTTAAATGTTACATAAGTGTTGAGTTCCTCTTTGCTGCCAATCGGCCTCCGGGTTCAAAGCCAGCCTTCCCCAAATCACTGCTCTGCAGAGACTGTGGGAACGCAGCTCCTCACATCCTCCAATCCAGAGGTGCCTAACCTCAACATCTGAAGAGCATCAGACTTGGGCTAGGCAGTTTTGCATTGCAATTTGAAAGGATCAGGTTGCTGGAATGCTAGGATTTAAAAAAAAGCCCTTCATTTGATCTTGCAGGAGATGGCCTTCAACAAGATGATCTTCTGGAAGTAACCAAGGGGGGCTGGGAGGGAGCCCCCACCCCCGAAACGTACAGAAAATATGAATCCCACCCCTTGACATTTCTGGAGAGTGCAGCAACAATATTGCTGAAAAGAGAAGAATTTGCAGAATGATGGTAGGAAGGGACTGGGAGATGGTCTGTGAAAAATATCAGATGGGTGAGATGCAGTTGGTAACTTACAACCACAATTGGGTCAAGATACACAAAATTATCCGCTACAATGTCCTACCAGTCAATGACTACTTCAGCTTCAACCACAACAATACCAGAGCACACAACAAATGCAACTCAATGTAAACTGCTTCAAACTCGATTGCAGAAAGTACGACTTCAATGCCTGGAATGCACTACCTGACTCTGTTGCTACATCCTCCAACTCCCCCCCACACACACACACACTCCTTTACCCTCACTATTGAACTCACCTCATTCCTAAGAGGTCTGCAAGGAGCATACATAAGTGCACAATCTTGCCTGCCATCCCTGTCCTATTGTCCTCATTTACTCATACCTATTTCCTGTATTCTCACTACAAGACACAGAACTACAAACTAGCCCAAAGTCCTGCGTTTATATCACACCCAAGCCATCCCCATATACTTTTTCCTGTTGTCATTGATTGACAAATAAAATCAAAATAAATAAAATATTCAGAGGCGAAGGCAGGTGGCTATTAAGAAAGCCGTGTCCAACTTTACAAACTTTTTGCCGCATTTTGCAAATCACTGCCCTTGTTAAGAGAATCATGTAAATAAGTAAATCTTATCTTCTTTCCTCGACTTTGCTTGGTGAAACCCAAGTGATAAGATAGCAAATGGTGATCACATGACTCTGGGACACTGCATAAATATATGTTGGGTTCTTCTTCTTCCATACCCTTCATCGGACATTGGCAATCATGTTGGCAATCCTATTTTTATCAATAGTCGCACGAAAAAGGGCTGCTGAGTTTTGTCCAAACCAGTCCCTTCGATTATGAAGTCACAATGTTCTTCTCTTGCTTGGACCTGGTTGGCTTTCAATCTTTCCCTTGAGGATAAGTGAAGGATGCTGTATTTTTCCGGGTGTTGCATCCCATGTACGAAATATTCTATGTTTTGCTTTTTTTAATGGTTGTGATGATTTCCCTTGGCTTTCCCAGGCGGCTTATCACCTCCTCATTTCTGATTTTGTCCACCCAATGTAACAGCCGCCTGTGAATCCACATTTCAAATGCTTCCAGACTCTTCAAGTGGCTTTCCTGTCTTTCAACGCTCTACTCCGTAGAGGAGGATAGAAAAGCAGGATAGTAGAGTTAATAAAGTTAAACCATGTACCCCCTGACCTCGGTGCCTTAATCAGGTCTTATTTTATCAATAGCCCTTAGATTTGTATACCGATTCGCAGTGCTTTACAGCCCCCTCTAAGTGGTTTACAGAGTCAGCCTCTTGCTCCCAACAATCTAGGTCCTCATTTTACCCACCTCGGAAGGATGGAAGGCTGAGTCAACCTGGAGCCTGGTGAGAATTGAACTGCCAAATTGCAGGCAGCAGAAGTAGCCTGCAGTACTGCACACTAACCACTACATCACCGTGGTTTATTTTATAGTGTTTCTTCACCAGGCCAACTTTTAAGACATCTGGACTTCGACTCCCAGATTTCCCCAGCCACCACGGAAGTCCACACCATCTTAAAGTTGACCAGGTTGGGAAACAGTGGCTTAAATTAATCCAGAGCTGCGTTGTCAGCACTAAAAGTGAAGATCTGGGGGCTTCCTTTAGCCTTCTCCTGTTGCTGTGTCTTTCAGATGGATGGTGCACAACGCCAATATACCATCGGATTTATTTGGCCACAGCTGGTAGACTTCCTGAGTGACCATTCTGAGTGGGTGCTGAAGAAAGCTGAGATGCTTCTGTCTCAAGATGATCTGAGATTGGTTGACAGGGAGCCTGAGCTTAAGAAGAAGCGGTTACTGGTTTTGGATATCGTCTTAAGAGATGTGGATGCCAATCCTGAGGTCTTCAGAAAGTTCATCCAGAGTGTCTGTATGGAATGCAATCTTCCCATGGATCTTGAGATCACACTGATGAGCATCTCTCAAGAAGGTAAAGGGGCGTTGAATCATGCCAGGGTAGTCCTCAACTTACAACCACAAGGGAGTTCCCAACATTTCCATTGCTAAAGCGAGACAGTTGTTAAGTGAGTTTTGCCCCATGTTACAACCTGTGATGACCCAAAGGGGCATGATGCAGAGGCAACACTGTCAGATAATCAAGAAGAGTCCCTTTATTATCTCCAACTTTGCTCCAATGTCCAGGTTACTTTCAGCTGGAGAACAGTTACTTTCAGCTGGAGAACTCCCAAGAACAGTCTTTAAGTGGAGGAAATTCAGTCCAAAACAAGATACATACAGACTGTAACTAAAAATCCAAACAAACAAAGCTGCAATAATTAACTTGACAGGCCAGGAGAAAGACTTTCAAACTTGAAAGCACGGCAACACTCACAAGTTGGGAAGATGCTAGGAACACAGATAAGCCATGATGATACCAGATAAATTCACAATTTGCTCCCAACAACTTGCTGCACACAACTTCCCTTTTTAAACACTGTGTTCCCAGCTGCAGCTAATGAAGGGAATCAGGGCCCTTTTCTGCCATCTAAGTCACGCAACTCATGTTGCTCTCTTCTCCGTCCCTCCCTGCATGCCCTCGAATGAAGAGGGGGTGGACCTGGGTTTTCCTCTGAACTCCCTCTCCCTTGTTCGGCCTCTCCGCTGCTCTTCCCAACTGGACTTTGCCCTTCCCCAATTTCTTCCACAGCCAAAGGAGCCCCACTCCCACTCCCTGTCAGCTGTTCAGCCTCCCTCTCCGAATCAGATTCTGACAGGGGCATGACACAACCTTTCCTACCTCAGTTGTTCAGTGAATCCCTGCGATGGTTAAGTTAGTAACATGGCTGTTAAGTGAACCTGACTTCCCAATTGACTTTGTTGGTTGCAATCTCAGTAGGTCACAAATGCCGATCACCATGACCCTGGGATGCGGCAACAGCCATAAATACTGTACACGTTAGTTGCCAAACACCTGGATTTGAATCACATGACCATGGGGATGCTCTAATGGTTGCAAGTGGGAGGACTGAAACTTTGAATGGTCACTAAATGTAACCTGCATTTAGTAGGTTATGTAACTTACACTAAATGTAAGTCAAGGACTACCTGTATGGCATTGCCTATGTAACAGCTTCAAGATGATCATGATGTTCTGGCCCAGCTCCCCAAACATGACCAACCCTCTGACGTGAACTCAAAAAGATTCCTTTATTAGGAGCGCCAGCAGCCCCAGCAAAAGGTTTCTCTCGCACAACAGCCTAACAAGTCCATCTGGCTGGAAGATAAATAGTTATCTCCCACATCTATTCAGCTCTTCCCCCTGCCTTTTATCCCCAGAACTAAAACGGGGCCTCGCTAGCAGCAGTAGCTCTTCCTTCCCAAGGACCGGCCCATAGATTTCCATTCCTCTCCTCTCCTCAGCCTTCTCCGTATCCATGCGCCAGGCACTGGGCCCAGCTGTTCCTCCTCTTCCTCATCAGCCACCTCCTGACCTGGGAGCTGTTGACTCTCCATCTGAGGGCCGACGGACGGTCCAGGCTCTGCCCCCCCCTCTCTCTCTGCCAGCTCCATTCCCTCTTCCTCCTTGGAGCTCCCAAGTTGCCTTGATGCTGACCCTAACTCCCACGCCTCCTCCTGCTCCTCTGATTCGGCTGCTAGAGGGGCTGGCAGCCAACAGGCCACAACACATTGGAAAAGGTAGAATTGATCATAAAACATCCTTTGGATAACCAAAGACCCCCTCAGATCCCTTCAATAACATCCCTGCTCTTTGAGTATTGTTTTATCTGGCTATATGAGCACGTTTTTTTTTTTTTTTTAAAACGTTTAAGGGGTCCCTGATTTGATGCAAGATGCCCTGATTAACCTCTTGATCTCAATAATCCTAGGCAGTGCATCTGAAGGACAAGATCCCCCGAAATGTTGCTTCCCATCAACTTCGAGAAGTAAGATCATATTTTTCTTTTCTTTCTCTCTCTTTCCAGTTTTATAAATAACATTATTGTATTACTTATTAAGCTTCATAATTCTCATATTATAGAATAAATCACTGCATTCTGCAACTCTTTATTGATGACATACTTAGCATTAATTGTGCAATTTAAGCAACGTTATACTTGTTAACAGTTTAGAAATCAGATTTCATGTTGATGCATATAGCTCTCAACATATGACCACAGTTGAGCCCAAAATTTGTGCTGCTAAGTGAGACAGTTGTTAAGCAAATTTCCCCTCATTTTATTATTTTTCTTGCCATTGTTGTTACGTGAATCACTGCAGTTGTTGTTAGTAACATATTTGTTAACTGAATCACCATAGTTCTTAACTTACTAATATGGTTGTTAAGGGAATCTTGTTTCCTCATTGACTTTGCTTCTCAGAAGGTCACAAAAAGTCGATCCTATGACCTGGGACGCTGCAACAGTCATAAATATGAGTCTGTTGCTAAGCATCTGAATCTTGGCTGCCACGGTTGTGCGAAACACAGTCATCATAAGTCACTTTTTTCCCGTGCTGTTGTTACTTTGAATGGCCATTAAATGAACTGTTGCAAATTGAGGATTATCTGTAAGGCCAGGCAGCTCTGCAGGCAAAAAAAAATAATCAAGATCGTGGCTATTAGCACCTGATCAACGTCCAGCTTTTTCACTGGATCAGAAACCCTTTTTTCCTTGGGTCAAGGCCTCTGATGTATTGATATCAGAGGTGGTATTCAACTGATTCTGACCGGTTCCGAAGAACTGGTCGTGAAAATTTTGAGTAGTTCGGAGAACTGGCAAATACCACCTCCAACTGGCCCCGCCCCCATCTCGTCTCTGCTCCCGAGTCCCCACTGATTGGCTGGGTCTTCTTTTGTTGCCCTGCACAGGAGAACAGAGCTGGAAAGCAGGTTAGCGGGGTGGGGAGGGAATGCGGATTTTGCAGTAACCTTGCAGTAACTCCTGATATTGCAATAACCGGTAATAAAAATTTTTGAATCTCACTTCTGATTGATACGTAACATTGCCCTCCGAAGAAGTTTTATTTTGTTCCTCTGTCCCTCCCCCTTTTTCCTGCCTCCCATTTTGTAGAGCTTGAACGACGCCGTCCGATCAGCAATTTGCCTGACAATAGGAAAGAATCAAAGCAGAAACGGTTTGGTACGTCCAACTCCCTTATTTCTTCTTTGTTTTTATAAGTCCAGAAACTGTTGAGTGACCAATTGAGGAAGAAGAAGAAGCTTCCTTGGAGGACTTACGTCTGTTATAATTTGGGAATCCAGAAGTTAGGGCATTCTCCCCCCCCCCCTTTCTGAATGGAAAGAGGCATGGGGAATCCATTTAGGTTGTCTTGTTATCAAAGTTCATCTCATCAATTTGTAATTCAAAAGAAGATTGTCCTTTGAAAATTCTAACTTTTGTTTCATAGTCATATTTACATCATCTGCTACTTTCTTTGTTTTGTTCGGAAAACACACGAGGTAGACCGGGTTCCAACAACAAATACTTTTATTATAACTAGTCAGTAAAACGGAACGTTTGGCTGAAGCCGGGGCCAGCCTTTTATACAGGCTGGCTTGCCTGCTTGCAGCCAATGGCAGTTATTTGGATTTGCCGCCTTTTTGGCAGCTCTTTGGATTGGTTCCTAGTGAACCAATCCACTGTTCTTTTTCTTAGCCAATCAGGTTTGTAGATTTGGAGTCATCCACTTTACATACAGAACACCCCTCCCCCCTTAGTTCAGTCCTACGTGGTGACGTAGTCTCGCAGGTAGGTGGGGCTTTTCCGGACTCGACTTGACTTGCGCGGTTCATTCTCAGTGAAGACTTCGACCGGTTCGGATGGGGCTGCTGTGTCATCCGTCCTTCTCTCTGGAACCGTCTGGAAGGGTGAGTCAGCCATTTTACCGCCGCCTGAGTTTCTTAGGCCGGCGGTTTTGCCGCTCCCTCCTGTTTCCTCGGGGCAGGTCGAGCTGGCTTGGCTGGCCCCTTCCGATGGTCTCTTTCCGCAAGTCTCTTCAAACAGTGAGTCTTTTATTTGCTCTTTTTGTTCGTATTGTTTGTTAGGTTTAGTTTTAAACAGTTCTTTATTTGTTTCTCGCCTTTCCCCCCCCCCACCTTGGTTTGCACTTCGCCGGTTTTTTCGGTGAATGTTTGTAAGTCTGTGGTTCTTTCTATAATTCGAGATCGAAGCTGGTCTATGTGCCGCTTCCATTCCCTGCCATCATCTAATTTTACTCGGTAGGATTTGGGGCCTGTAATTTGGATAATTTGCCCTGGTAGCCATACCGGGTCCCCGGTGAAGTTTTTGGCGTATACCAAATCGTCTGTTTCGAATTGTCTGAACCGTGTAGAGGAGTCAGGGGGGTTTTCTGGGGTAAAATTTGGGTGTAACCTATCCAGGTGAGATCTTAATTTTCGCCCCATGAGTAATTCTGCTGGTGACTTATTTGTTATAGTACTGGGCGTTATGTGCTGGAGTGTGAGCAAACGGTTTACTTTTTGTTGGATATCTCCAGCGTCCATTCGTTCCAACCCTTCTTTGGTAAACCGGACCATTCTCTCAGCCCTGCCGTTCGCAGCCGGGTGAGCCGGCGCGGTTAGTGCATGTCTTATACCTAGGGAGGCTAGGTATTGCTCAAATGGTATGCTGGTTAGCTGTGGCCCGTTATCTGAGACGAGAATGTCCGGTATGCCATGGGTGGCAAACAGGCTGTCCAGTTTCTTTATTACAGCTTCTGTTGTCGTTGATGGCATAATTTTTACTTGAAGCCAATTTGAATAGGCATCAACGACAATCAGAAAGGTATGCCCCTTGGTAGGCCCCGCGAAGTCAATGTGTATTCTTGACCACGGTCCTCGAGGGTTTTCCCAGTCCTTAACGGGTGCTTTTGGTGGGGATGGTCTAATTGCCTGGCATTTGTGGCATGAGCTTACCCAATACTCTATGTCCTTATCAATACCCGGCCACCA
>BLBF01019980.1:0-13778 GCA_015471245.1 Laticauda colubrina | reverse complement strand
TAATAATAATAATAATAATAATAATAATAATAATAATAATAATAATATTATTTGCAGTCTATCATTATTATGCCAGAGAATTTCTGCACCATTCTGAGAGACCAAATGAAGATATCACATCAGTACTTTATTCACTTATTGCCACCAGCAACCAACAACCATCATTTAGGTAGAAGTTAGAAATGAACTGAAGACTGAAAAGGTTTCCACTGAATGGAATATTAAGAGAAGAGACCATCAAATAATGTGCAGACTGGCACACTGCCTATGGCAGCAGTTTGGTCTTGGGTTATACAATTGTGTTGCATCATTTCACTTCTTTGCTGGCATAAGAAAGAAAAATGATATCTACTGGTAACATGGAAGGGTGAGATTACCTCCCATGTTTATATTTTTTAATGGAATCTCCATTTCGACTAGAGTGGGAGTTAAGAACAGCCAGAGTAAGAACATAAAACATAGAACACGGAATAACAGAGTTGGAAGGGATCCAACTTCCTGTACAAGCAGGAAAGTCTATACCAGATAAGTGGCTCTTCTTGAAAGCCCCCATCAATGGGGCACCCACAATTTTTAAAAGCAAGGCATTACACTGAGTAAGTGTTCTCACCATTAGGAAATTGCTCCTTAGTTATAGGTTGTCCCAAAGGTGCTTTTTCAAGACATAACAGGACTTTCTTGTTTTCTTTGAAGATGTTTTGTTTCTTATCCAATAAGCTCCTTCAGGTCTGACTGGAAGAAGTTTCTTGGATGAGAAGTGAAACATCTTCAAAGAAAAAAAAAAAAGAGTCCTGGTGTCTCTTAAAAAAACACCTTTGGGACAGCGATGACCTGGATGACTGAGAATCTCTATAGAGATTCTCCTGGTTTAGTTCCTGGTTGCTTCTCTCCTTGATTACTTTCCATCCATTGTTCTTGTCTTATCTTCTGGTACTTTGGAAAATAGTTTTCCCTTTGCCCTGTCATCTGTGTGACAGGCCTTTGCTTCACAATCTTTACGCTCAGCGTTGGTATTCAGCAGGTTCTGATCAGTTCTGGAGAACCGGTAGTGGAAAATTTAAGTAGTTTGGAGAACCGGCAAATGACACCTCTGACTGGAGATTTTACAGTATCCTTCCCCTGCCATGCCCACCAGCCATGCCCGCAGAACCGGTAGTAAAATAATTTGAATCTCTCCACTGTTTACACTGTTCTAAGTGGCACAGGACAGACTTCCCTAAGAATTCTTGAAGCTTTATCTTGCCATTCCCAAAGGAAGGCAGTCAGTCTGGCAAGATTCTTGTAACCTGGTTGACTAGCAAGAAAACTTGAAACGGTTCATGGGTGGTGATAAGTCTGGCAGTTGAAACGCTTCATGGGTGGTGATAATTGCTTTTCCCTGACATATTCTTTTTAAAATTACACCACTTTGTTTGAATTAAATAAAACCTTTAAAACATTGCATCTTTTTTTCAGGCTCATTTTAAAAGCCTGACAAAAGGCCTTGGCTACCAGAATTTGTAGCAGGGAGTACTGTCTTACAAGGTAATACAAAGGACATCTTCCTTTGTTTTCTTTTTTTAAAGTTCCATTGCTACATTTTTCTGGGATTTTAGGAAACTGCCTCTTTTATTTTTTTTGATCTGATATAATTCAGAATTTAAAATCCATCAGATGTGAGAGTGTTATACAGTTTTTTGGCTATCTTCATACTGTTGCCTATTCAAAACCAACAGTAAACAGCCCAACCAAAAACTTATATGACTACCCCATCAACAATGACAGAACTAGAATATAAACTGAGGGAAAACTCCACTCCTTACTAGCACTAATGATGTTACCTAGTTTGGGTAATGAAATATCTGCAAGAAAAGAACCAAGCTCAGAGAGCATCAAGGGCCCCTGATCATCTTCATCTTGAAGTTATCTACAGAAAACATACTGATTCCTTTCCTCCTTGTTATCCTTTTTTTGGTGAGGCACACTTGTCCAATCCAAACTCCATCACAATATACTCACCACTTATGTGGTCTTTTAATTTATTGAAAATATTCACAAGTAAAAGATAAACATGAAATTAAATGGGGTAAAATTAAGTGAAAAAAAGAGATAATAGATAAAGGAATAAATAAAAAGCTGTATGTCAGGCAGTGCTCCATTCAAAATCCAAGAAAGAAATATTTAGACTCTTTAAGTTAGAGAAAAGTTATCTTTTACTGAAAGTGAAGTGGTAGCAACCAGAGAATTCTGAATCTGAGAAATTAGATGCACAATTCACATATACAAAGTGATGGAATTGTTCCCACCCCCAATAGTTCAGATGAAACTTCCAATTAGAAATTGTGAATATGATCATGTGGGCATCTTCAGGTGATGATGAGGCCTCTGTCCATTGACGTTGGCATACTTTGATAAGGGGGTGCAGTTGCGCAGAGAAAAGAAAGCTAAGCGAGAAATAGAAACCTAACTCTATTGTATGCTCCCCCCCTTATTTACACAACAGAAAAATGTAACACCTCCAGCTCACTTCCCAGACTTATCCCTTCCTCCCCTCCCCCCCTTTCTTATGACAGCCGAAAGATGCAAAGCAATAGTAGAAGATCTTGAAGGCTGACATTCAGCCCTCCTAGAAAAAGGAAAACCATCAGTCCTAGAAGAGATAGAGGGGAAAATATAAAGACAATTATTAATCATTTAAACAATAACAAAAGAATACACTCCTAGGGCTTATCAGGATACTTGGAATGAAATGCTTTGATCAACTTAGGGGCTTTAACATCGGTTTCGTTAACCCATTCGGCTTGTGAAGAAGGGAAATGTTTCCAGGCTACAAGATACTGGACCCAACCCCTCCATTTGCGAGAGTCCAGAATTTCTTTAACTTCAAAATGTTGTTCACCTTCAATCAGTATTGGTATGGGAGGGTCAGCCTGGATGGGTCTTAAATCAGAAGTATGTTCAGGTTTTAACAAACTGACATGGAAAACCGGGTGAATTCATTGAAGAGTTTTCGGTAAGTTCAGCTGGACTGTTACAGGATTTATAATCCGTTCAATCGTGAAAGGACCAACATATTTATGACCAAGCTTCTTTGACTTTTGAGTGGTTTGCAGGTATCTGGTGGACAGTAAAATTTTGTTGCCCACTTTATATAATTTCTGTGGAGATCTTTTCTTGTCTGCAAACTTCTTATGAGCTTGATTGGCCTCATCTAATGCTTTGCGGGTTACTGGCCAGTTAAATTGGAGTTGAGTTATCCATTCATCCCATGAATGGATGTTAGGCCTTTCATGAGGAAGTTCAGGTAAGGGTACAAAATCTTGTCCCGAAGCTACTTTAAATGGAGTAAATCCAGTACTACTATGTACGGAGTTGTTATATGCCACTTCGGCAAATGGTAGTAAGTCGGACCAGTTATCTTGTTGATAATTTATGTAACATCTAAGATACTGTTCTAACACTGCGTTAGTTCTCTCACAGGCCCCATTGGTTTGAGGGTGGTGGGTGGAGCTTAAACCCTGGGCGGAGCCTATCAACTTCAGGAACTCTTTCCAAAAATTTGAGGTAAATTGGACCCCTCTGTCAGAGATTATGCGTTCCGGAACGCCATGTCACCTATAGATATGTGAAATAAACAATTTAGCCAGCGTCTTAGCAGATGGAATCTTGGAACAAGGTATGCAATGTACTTGTTTGGAAAACAAATCGGTTACTACCCAGATAACCGTGTTTCCACTGCTTTCGGGTAATTCTACTATAAAGTCCATAGAGATTTCCTTCCAGGGGGCTGTTGGTCTAGCAATATTTTGTAACAACCCTACTGGCTTACCAGGAGGTCTCTTTGCCGAAGCACAAATTGGACAGCTAGCTACATAAGCTTCAATGTCCTTCTTTAAAGTAGGCCACCAGAATTGCCGCTTAACCAGGTGTAAGGTTTTCACAAATCCAAAGTGATCAGCTGCTTTAGAATCATGAGCTTGTTGTAGTATTTGGCCCCTCAACACCTGTGGCACATAGAACTTGGTCCCCACCCAAGCCAAACCATCTCTAACTGTATAGTCATTTGAATGAGCCAGGAATCAATCATCCACTTTTAAAGCTTCTTTTAGTTGTTCGGTCACATCATTCGATAAATCCACTTCTTTTGGGCTCTGGTGATCACCGGGGCGGCTAGATTTTTGGTCAAAACAATTGGACTTATCACCTCCTGGCGCATACTATTATGTTGGGGTAGTCTAGAGAGAGCATCCGCCATGAGGTTCTTCCCCCCTGGAATGTACTTCAGTGAGAAATTGAAACGCTTCTATCAGGGCTTCCTGGGACCAGCCTTGGATATGACCGGTTAACTGTCAAAATTCTTGGGTGTAGTCAGCCACTGACCTCCGTCCCTGATTTATGGTCTTCATCTTAATCCGGGCCTTGCGCTCTGCCAGTGGGTCCTCAAACCTAGCCTGCAGCACAGTCATGAACAGGAATTCATCAACTGGGGAGTATTATCATTATGCAAGGTCACCATCCACTCTGCAGCTGTTCCCTCCAGAGCCCTGGTAACACATCTCACTTTGGCTGCTTCTGAGGGAAAATCCTCCCCGTATTCTTCCATATAGCTCCAAACTTGGGCAAGGAAAAATCCCAAGGTTTTGGGATTTCCCCTGTATTTTACTTCTAATGGAGGCAATCTAGGAGCTCTACGCCTTCTAGGAATTACACCCCCCACTGAGGGCCCCAGGGCTGCTGCTGGCTCAGGTTGATTTATGGGAGAAGGGGCTGCTCTGCTTCTTCTAGCTGGCGCTACTCCCCCTTCCCCTTCATACCTTTGTGCAGTTTGGGGTTGTTCAAAGGCTTCATTCAGGAGTCTCCTGGCTTGATCCAGTAAGACTTCTCTCTTTTCCCTCTCTTGCCATGGCTCCTCTTTTCCACGCTGGCAGGTAGTTGTGATCCGGGGGGGTGGTCCTTCTCTGGATCTTTCCAGCCAACCCCCACTGACCATCTGGGCTTCACAGCTGAATCCTCTTCCAGATTGAGCTCTGCTAATGATTGGTCTTCCTGTACCAGCAAAGAATCTTGCCCTCCAATGGCTCCCAGATCTTCCTGATCACTAGTTGAAGATGACATGATGTTCAGGCCCCCTTGGAAGAAAATTGGGTGTTTTCTCCGGGTGGGCTGGTAGAGGGAGATTCAGAATAATGTCAGGCGGTGCTCCATTCAAAATCCAAGAAAGAAATACTTAGACTCTTTAAGTTAGAGAAAAGATATCTTTTACTGAAAGTGAAATGGTAGCAACCAAAGAATTCTGAATCTGAGAAATTAGGTGCACAATTCACATATACAAAGTGATGGAAGTATTCCCACCTCCAATAGTTCAGATAAAACTTCCAATTAGAAATTGTGAATATGATCATGTGGGCATCTTCAGGTGATGATGAGGCCTCTGTCCATTGACCTTGGCATACTTTGATAACGGGTTGCAGTTGTGCAGAGAAAAGAAAGCTAAGCGAGAAATAGAAACCTAACTCTATTGTATGCTTCCCCCCTTATTTACACAACAGAAGAATGTAACACCTCCAGCTCACTTCCCAGACTTATTCCTACCTCCCCTTCCCCCCGTTTCTTATGACAGCCGAAAGATACAAAGCAATAGTAGAAGATCTTGAAGGCTGACACTGTACAGGTAGAAAAGAAAAGAAAAAAGAAAAGCAACAACTTCTGATCTTCTTTATAGCAGTTACCAAAAAAAAACATGTCTCCCCCACTTTAAAGTTAACACATGCTTCTCTTCAAACCTTTCAATCAGGAAATCCATAAATTGCCAATTTATTTTTTTCTCCATTTTTAGCAACAAGTCCATAAAATGTTTTCAGTCTTTTATCATAGTACTTGTCTTATCCATGACCAAACAGACCAATTTTGCCAACTCTGCAAGTTCCACCATCATCATTGACTATTGTTCCATTGTGGATTAATTTTCCATCAGAACTACTATGTGGCCTTAAGTGTCTTTGTATCAGGATGTCAAACTCGCAACCATGCCCACTTCCAGTATAGTTCCAACTGGTCCATAGATCTGCTGTGGGATATTACCCTTTGTGTCACATGACACTACCATGGCAATGTGACTTTGATACCCCTGCTGTCGATCAAACTGAATATAGAAAAGGACCTGACTTTTCAGAAAAAAGCATAACATGATATGAATTAATCTGTATCTATATCTCATAAAATATGTAAACTGAAATGTAACTTATATTTTGATATTTTTCTTTTCTAAAGTTTACAGTTATTGTTTGAATTTCTTATGAAGGTACAATGAGTGGACACTTCTATTGAGTTGCTTAGTCCTTGATAAATATAAAATATGTAAACATAATAGCAAGAGTACTATATAATTTAAAGAAGGGCATAACTGCTGGACACACATCCTCACCATTGTTTCTATATGATTGTCAGTCCACTGCTGAGCAACTCAAAATGACCTTGGGTATTCTAAGAAGTTGGTTTTTTTATGTTGTGCACAAGATATTAAATGCCAACAATCTGAGGTTCATAGAGAAAACAATTTGAAATAATGCGATTAAATTTGACAATCTGCTCAGCTCCAACTGGTCCACAGATCTGCTGTGGGACATTACCCTTATGTCCAGTCACTGGCACCACACCTGTTCTTCAATGTTATTTTGACTATAGAGGAGAGAGAGAGTCAACAATCCAAAGCACCTAATAAATAGATGCTGCATTTGGATCTCTCTTCCTCTTGAATGACTGTTCGAACAGCAACAAACCTTGGCCCAAAACAATTACAAACAAATCTGAATAGGTGGACCATGAAGACTGTAAAAGCACTAAAGAGCATTTCTTGTTCTGTATAGCGATTAGTGGCAGTTTTTCCTATGGCTGCTGGCATTGAAATTTCAGTCAGGAAAAACCATCAGTCACTCCCTTTCTATGGTAGTTATACATATAGTAGCATAAGAGAGCCATTTTCCAGATTATTAGTTTGGGGAGGTTTATATGGAGAGGTTTATGATGCACAAGTCATTTTTGGTTCATGATGGGAGGAACCTCAAAGATAAGTTAAATTTTTAACCTTCTAGTATAGTGATACACAAGGTAGGGCACTGATCCACATACATTTATATCTTCTTTCACCCTCAGTTTAAAATTATTACTCTAGGCCTTTTTATTTGCATTGATGCTGTAGCAAGAATTTTAGACATAGGATGGGTAAAAAGAAAATAATTCAAATTTCAATAATAAGACTAAATTCAACCCATAGCATTAAAACATTTAATTTCAAATGAAAATCTATGTTTCAGATCAGCCTTAAATAAATAATATATGGGATAGGTGAATCCAATTATTTAACATCATTACTTACCCCTAGTTTAGAATATATAGGGCAGCCAACTTTATTCCTGCTTATTAACTCTACAGCTTTCTTTTAGAGAATTTTTCAGTTTATCCCTCATAGAATCCATTACTATTGATATCTATGCTCTTTTTTTTCTTTTCAGCTTATTCTGTTCTCATTATATATTATTCTATCAATTTTTATCACCTTTTCATAGACTTTATAGGCTTTTAATCTTCTTCTCAAACGCCCTTGTATTCATTTTTTCCAGTTCTTATACATTCTGGTAGGGTTACCTTTTCCAACCAAGTACATGCATTTATGTTTCCATGACTATTCTTTGACAGCACTATGCATATCTATACTATTAATTTTAGATGAATTAAGTTGCTCCTTTAACAATTATACTTATATCTTTAACTTTTGCAAGTTTGAATTTAAGAGTTCTTTTAGATGATAATATTATTCACACAACATCCATACATAAGAAAAGTTTCATAGTTTGGGTCAGAGATGGTATTCAGCAGGTTCTGACCAGTTCTGGAGAACCAGTAGTGGAAATTTTGAGTTGTTCAGAGAATCAGCAAATACCACCTCTGACTGGAGATTTTACAGTATCCTTTCCCTGCCACACCCACTAAGCCATGGCCACAGAACTAGTAGTAAAAAATTGGAATTCCACCACTGGTTTGGGTATTATCTATCATGAGAGTATCTACAGGGGTGGTCAAAAAAGAACAGATGGACACTCCTGTGAATTTTTTTTATGTGCATTAACTTCACAGAGAGAGTAAGTGGGGTGGGTCTTTAAGCATACAGTTCTTAACAGATTTAACAGATAATCAGAGTTGGAAGGGACCTTGTATGTCATCTAATCCAACCCCCTGCCCAAGCAGGAGACCCTACAGCATTTCTGACAAATGGCAGTCCATTTCCTTCTTGAAAGTCTCAAGTGATGGCGCTCCCCAACTTCCGAGGGCAAGCTGTTCCATTGGTAGATTGTTCTCACTGTCAGAAAGTTTCTCCTTGTTTCCAGGTTAAATCTGTCCTTGTTCAATTTCCATCCATTATTCTGGGTCTGACCTTTAGATGCTTTAGAAAATAGCTTGACCCCTTCCTTTCAGTGGCAGCCCCTCAAATATTGGAAGACCACTATCATGTCTCCCCTGGTCCTTCTCTTTACTAGACTAGCCAAGCCAAGTTCCTGCAACCATTCGTTGTATGTTTTAGCCTCCAATCCCCTAATCATCCTCGTTGTTCTTCTCTGTACTTTTTTCAGAATCTCAGTATCTTTTTATAATGTGGTGAACAAACCGAATGCAGTACTCTGGGTGTGGTCTTATTAAGGCTTTATAAAATGTTATTAGTACTTTCCTTGATCTTGATTGTATCCCTCTGTTAATACAACTTAGGATTGCATTAGCTTTTTTGGCTGCTGCTGCACACGGCTGGCTAATGTTTACCTGGTTGTCCACTAAGACTCCAAGATCCCTCTCACAGTTACTGCTATTGAGCCTGGTTTCACCCAGTCTATATGTGTACTTTTGGTTTTTCTTGCCTACGTGTAGGACTTTACTTTTCTCTACATTGAATTTCATTTTGTTAGATATGGTCCAGTGTTCTAGTCTGTCAAGATCCATCTGGATCTTAAGCCTATCTTCTTGGGTGTTAGCTATTCCTGCCAGCTTAGTATCATCTGCAAATTTGGTAACTTCCCCTTCTATTCCCTCATCTAAGTCGTTAATGAAGATATTGAAGAGTACTGGGCCTAAGACGGAACCTTATGGCACCCCATTGCTTACTTCCCTCCATGTAGACTTAGACTTATTAAGGACTACTTGTTGAGTATGGGTTTGCCAGCCAGTTGCGAGTCCATCTCATGGTGCTGCTGTCTCTTCCACTTTTTTCTAGCTTACTAAGAAGTAGGTTGTGGTCTACTTTGTCAAATGCCTTGCTGAAATCTAAATATATTATGTCCACAGTATTTTGCTGGTCTACTAATTTCGTCACTGTGTTGAAGAATGAAATAAGATTGGTTTGCCATGATCTGTTCTTAACAAACGCATGCTGACTGCAAGTTATTACTTTACTTGTTTCTAGATGTTGGCAGATCTGTTTTTTTATTATCTTTTCCAGTATCTTCCCGGGTATTGATGTTCAGCTGATTGGTCTATAGTTTCCTGGGTCTGTTTTTTTTTTCCTTTTTTGAAGATCTTTTCACATCAGCTGAAGATCTTTTCACATCAGCTGAAGATCTGATCACATCAGCTCTTTTCCATTCCTCTGGTAGTTCCCCGATGCTCCAGGATTTTTGAAAGATATGGTGCAGTGGTTCTGATATGACCTCTGCAAGCTCCTTTAAAACTCTGGGATATTATTCATCAGGCCCCAGTGATTTGTTTTCATCAAGATCAGACAGGTATTCTCTTACTAATTTTTTTGCTTATTTTAACTTTTATTTCTGGTCTGTCTTTTACAGTTATGTTTTTGGTGGGTTGAGCTATAGTTTCTTTTTGCATGAAGATGGATGCAAAGAATGAGTTAAGCAGTTCTGCTTTCTCTCTGTTGCCTGTTACTTCCTTGCCGTCTTCTTTCTTTAGTGGACTGACTGTTTCCTTGGTTTTTTTCTTATTATTTATATGTTGGAAGAAACTTTTTTTTATTATCTTTGACTTTTGTTGCAAGTCTTTGTTCGTTCTGAGCCTTTGCTAACCTGACTTCATCCTTGCAGATTCTGGCTAACTCCTGATATTCTGCCTTAGTTGTATGTCCTTCTTTCCATTTTTTGTACTTGTCCTTTTTTTCTTTCAATTTGCCAGAAGAATCTTTGTGTAGCCCTGCTGGTTTCTTCTTAGATTTCTTGTTTTCTTTCTCATCATGATTCCCATCTTTCTTTTATTTTTTCCCCAGATGCCGTTATCTTCTACCTTTCCTGTCAAATATATTATTTGTCAGCCATGGAAGCCATATTTTTATTAGCTATTATGCTGACATTATTCATACCAATGCCCAGTACAATCCTGTAAAATTGTGAACATTGCTGAATTTATTATACAAGAGTTCTTATAATATACTTGTTCATTATTTGTTATAATATAATGGTACAATAAAACATATTCATTTCCTAGTTTATCTAATGCCACCAAATTAAGGGAATTTTTATAATAAAAACATCAATTAATAATAATCATTTTTATGTATTTATCATTAGGGAATTTTAAAGATTATTATTCATTTATGCTCTTTTTCAAGAGAGATTTGAAGGTACCATTATAGGCATACTCCAAAGTCCTGATTATCTTTTAGCACTAGACTTGGGTCCAATTATACTTGGCTTCTCAAACCAAAGTTGGGTACCAAGGTATTACCTGCTGAACAAACTGTATTTGGTTTGGACCATACCATAGATAAATATGAAGGTTAGCATCAGAGTCCTAGATAAACATGAAGGTTAGTATCAGCTCCAGATTGAATAATGAATAAATGTTAGGTTTTGTGTTATTGCCAAAACCTTTCATTTAGCTTTTAGGTTTTCATATCAAATTTTTAAAAAAAATTGATTTACTGATATCTTATTTGCCTGGGATTGATTGATTCAGTGATAGATTGGTTGATTATGGGCCATCATGTCAGTGTTGGCTCTTTGTGACCACATTGGTAGGTCCTTTTCAGGACTTAAGAGTTATGGCTAGATGTTTATTTTATTTCCTTTTTAAATTTAACATTGTTTTAAAAGAAAAATATATATAAAATAGTTGATTCATTAAGTCAACACAAGTGGAAATCACTTCTGAGGATTCCTCAGAGATAAACTGCAAAAGCTGTGATCAGATTAATTTGGTTATCGACCAGCATATCTTGGTAATTAGACTTCCTCAAAACTGAACTTTTCCAAAGCAGTGTCAAACAAACTCTTAAGATCCTTCAAAACTCTGTATGGCATTGTGATAGTTGTCAAAGCCCACAAATACACCATTTGGCCATGTTCTCTTCTTATCTAGAGGTAGTGTTAAAGAAAGAAAGAAAATCTGGAAATATATGGAACAGAATTTCTACTCCTTGATCAAGCATCCTTCAAGCAGCAGGTTTATCACTCAAAAAATAGACTTTATTCTTTTTATAAAAGTACTTTGTTGTATTTTCAAAGGTACCCCCCCCATCTCATAAGACAAGTCAATAGAAATAATGTATTTTTTGTTAATATGGATATGGAACAATTAAAGTTGAATCATTTAAATGTCAAGTAGAAGCTGAAAGCTAAAACATGATTTTTGACTGTTGCATTCATAAATCTCTTTAGAGCAATCCTATTTACACTGCCAATGGCAGCTGTCATTTAGTCAGTTAGGTGTTCTGATATTAATAGGAAAACTTACAAACTTTGGGTAAATTAACTTTGATGCCAAGGAAAAGGTTAAAATTGTAGTAAGCCTTTGTCATCGTTATAATGCAAAGAACATCTTGTCCAAAATACATGAAGATTACAAAGATTACAAAGCATTTTTCCTTATGCTTTATACCCTTTTTATGTTACAAAGCTGCAACTCAGTGCTTTATTTTTGTTTTTCTCTGCATTTTTACTGACAAACATAAAGGAATAGACTAAAGTGGTCCCAAAACCCAGTAGATCCATGAAAGGGAAGTGGTTTGATTTGCGTAGCTTGCTTTTCCTTTTCCCCTCACTAAATCAAGCTTAAACAGTTATATTTCATATATTGTTCATTAATGAATATGCTCTGAAGACTGAAGGGTTTTACAACAAAATGGCAACTTACTTATTTCATATCTAATCCAAAGCAGGAAAAAAAAGTATTTTGTGTTTCTTATTTTTTCATTTCTTTTTCTCTTTTTTCATCTTTACAAGGTTAGAACAATATTTCACCATCCTCAATATTTGGAAAGCAGCAGGAAAATATGATGACAAAACAGAAAGGGATTGGACACATTTCATTTATTTGATATTATTTTAGAGGTAAGGAGGTATGAGCCAAACGAGTCAAAAAGAGGGCTGTGAAAATATTTTTACAGACCCCTCACATCCCATACATAAACTGTTTCAACTCCTTCCCTCAAAACGATGCTACAGAGCACTGCACACCAGAACAACTAGACACAAGGTTAGTTTTTTTCCCCAAAAGCCATTACTCTGCTAAACAAATAATTTGCTCAACACTGTTCAACCATTTACAAAGTCCACACTACTATTACTGTTAATCTTCTCATCATTCCTTATCACCCATCCCCTCCCACTTGTGTCTGTATGACTGTAACTTTGTCACTTGTATTCTTATGATTTATATTGACTGTTTCCTAGTATGATTTGATTGCTTATTTTATCCTATGACTATCATTAAGTGTTGTACCTTATGATTCTTGACTCTTGACAAAAGTACCTTTTCTTTTATGGATACTAAGAACATTTTCACCAAGACAAATTCCTTGTGTGTCCAATCACACTTGGCCAATAAAGACTTCTATTCTATTCTCAGTACATAAAAAGTGTGCTGGGCTAGGAGTTTTCATTTTGGAAAGTAAAATATCAGTATCATAATCCAGCACATATTTGCAGTTGATTTTTAAATGGTAGGTTTGGTTGGTTCTGATATTCAGCATCTTGTTCCTGGGCTCCTTCAATCAGATAGACAGGTAAATGGCAAAGTAATACTAAAACTAAGATGAATGACTCGACTGAGCAATATTGGACAATTGGAGATGCTACTTCTGGCCTTCAAGAACTATAATATAAGTCAATTCATTGCTGTTTATTAGAAATAAAACTATTAACTGGATTTTATGTCATAAAAATGATTTGTTTCCAAATAATATTAAGCCATAATTTCTGATTCATAACTAGACGGGTTTGTTCATGATGCTGTGCCAAAATCAAATAAAAACGTATTTGTCTAATGTGAACTCTGCATCTATAGGCCCTGTCACACTGCCCAACGGATGTAAAACGGACACAACGGGTGAGAAAAATGTTCCATCCGTTGTTATCCGCTCTCAAAAGGGCAAAAATTTGCATAACCGCAGGGGATAACACGGACGCATGGAGGACGCAGGGCGGATGCAAAGCGGATGTGGAATGGAAGCCCAGCGGATGGAAGCGGATGAGAGTGGATGGCACATCTGCAAGGCTTCCGGTGGACCTCAGCAAAGCGGATGCGGGACGGATACAGCGGATGCAGAGCGGATGCACAGCGGAAGCCTAGCGGATGCCGAGCGTTAATTGTGCATGCGGGGAGGATGCTTTGCGTCAGCCCCGCAGATATAATGGAAGCAGCTCAGAAGCAGGTCGCCTTTCAGAGGAAAGACCTGCTTCCAGACACATCGACTGCCTTGCCTGTCCTGCCTGCATGTCTGCCTGCAAGCCTTGCTGCCAGCCTCCCTGCCAGCCTTGCTGCCTGCCTGCCTGCCAGCCTTGCTGTCTGCCTGCCTGCCAGCCTTGCTG
>BLBF01019976.1:0-17660 GCA_015471245.1 Laticauda colubrina | reverse complement strand
CTGTAAAAGGTCACTGAGAAGACAGAAGCTTAATGATTACACGTGAATGATACAATGTTGCAAATACATAAATGATACATAGTTACAACAACTTCCAAAATACTTTGTCTTTAAAATAAGACAAAGAACAGAACAAAAATCTCAACAAATAAATGCTCTGTCCTACATATTGGCAAAAAAAAATAAATCAGAAAATAGAATACAGGCTGAATCGTCAAGACCTTGTTGATGATCCAAACTCTGTCAAGGATCTTGGAGTACTCATGACCTAAGTGCTAGAGCCCACTGTAACTACATGGCCAATAAGGCGTTAAGAGTTGTTAACCTAATCTTATGTAGCTTTTTCTCTGGTAATATTACACAAATAACGAGAGCATACAAAACATTTGCAAGACCAATACTCGAATACAGCTCATCAGTGTGGAACCCTCATTATGTATCTGATATCAACATTGTTGAGAAAGTCCAGAAATATTTCACAAGAAGAGTTCTCCACACCTCTACTTGTTGCAGAATACCTTATGCCACCAGACTCGAAATTCTAGACCTAGAAAACTTAGAACTATGCCGTCTTCGGTCCAATCTAAGTATAGTATATAAAATCATAAATTGCAATGTCCTGTCAATGAATACTTCAGCTTTAACCATAACAACACTACAGCAAACAATAGATACAAACTCAAGGTTAACTACACCAAACTTGATTGCAGGAAATATGACTTCAGCAACAGAGTGGTCAATGTCTAGAATACTCTACCTGACTCTGTGTTTTTTTCCCTAAACTCCAAAAACTTTCACCTTAGACTGTCTACTATTTATCTCACCCCTTTCCTAAGAGGTCTGTAGGAGGCGTGCATAAGCGCACTAACATGCCTACCATCCCTGTCCTATTGTTTCTTTTATTTTTTTATTTTCTTATATGTATCCATGTATTCATAACTATGTTCTTTTTACTTATACCTATTATCTTGTAAGCAATTGACAAACCAAATAAATAAATAAAATAAATAAAATAATCTGCAGGTCAACATTTTAGAATGTAACAAAAACAAATTCACCAGTCAATCTTCACTTTTCCTCTGGGAATCTTTGAACATGCATACCTTTTTGAAGCTGAAACTCTGCTATTTTGCCTCTGGAAATTTTGACAACAAGGTAATTTTTTGTTGAAAGAGTCCATTTTAGTTTTAGCCCCTTTTGGCACATGTCCCTCATCAAACCCTTGAAAGTCTTCTCAGAGCAGCAATTGCAACTTCTGGTTCTTAATGGGCAAAGAGAAGTACACAGATGTCTGTTTTCACTACTCAACTCTTTTTTTATTTTAATAATATATCAAAAAAATTTCTTTTGTAAGACATTTAAGCACTGAAAAAACCAAATATGCTGGCAAGGAGAAATATCCCCCAGGAGACAGAAAATATATAATTGTCAATACAACTGTCAAACAAATGCAATATGTCAACTGTCAAACAAATACAATATGGAAGATGTAAAACATCAATAATTTTGTCTCCTTTCTGTAAATGCTATACACTGTACAAACTTAATCTCTGCTATCATTAATACCATGGAAAAGTAAAGCAAGCTGACAATTTAACTGGCCAGCAATCGATAAATAAATCATTGCCATACTTCATAGAAAGTAACTAAACATTTACTCTGCAATATACAATAGTTTACAGTTGTCATGGGAGAAAAACTATACACATTCACATATATACATAATAAACCAAATTATACTTACATAGACATATTTGAAAGTGTGTGCCTATGTGTTACCACATAAAATGACAATTTTGTTGGAAATTCTCTCACAAGCAGGATTTTGTTTATAATGATTGTTATACTTTAAGCACAAGAAAGGAAGACTGTAATTTTTTTTCTTTCTGATACTTACTCTGAAAATATAAAAACCTTAATGCTAAAAAAAATATTTTCCAACTAGTAATTTGCAGGCAGTCTATAGCAAGATCAATGTTAAGGTACTAGGTAAAAATAGAAAAAATATTTAACAGAAGAGGAAAAAATAAAATTAGGAAATCAAAATGACCTTACGCTATTATTATATCAAACTTTTCATAGTCTTAGGAAAGAATTTAAAGGATCCAACTCATCATCTCCAGGGAACAAAGTATGTTAGACAAGCAAATCAATAATTTCCTTTTTGAATGTTAAAAAAAAAATCAAACATGATGTTTTGCTTACTCTCAAAGTATCTGGTTTGCAGTATCCCTATAGCCCAAACTTAGCTTAGGTTCCAATCACCATTTACTATACTTTTCTTTGTTGCTGCCAACAGGAATGAAATTCTAGTATGTTCTTATTCTGTAAACTTTCATAAACTTTAATTCCAAACTCCTCGATGTCAAACACATTTCCAGACTTTTCCTTCATTAAAGGAGGATATCCTTTGCTATATCTGCTTCAACATAACTTTGTCAAAGGATTTCCTCCTAAAGTATATCTTATCAGATTATCTTTTATATGGCCAAGGACTTTTAAGAATTTGAAGGTATTTGTTCTTTTATATGTCAGTGCATATCTGTAATTATACATAAGCATTTATACCTGCCAAAAGAAATAAAGTCAAAAAAAACCAGGGCCACAACCACAACAAATAAAACATCAATTGAATTAATTGATACTAATTACTAATTAAAAGGCTATCCCATTTATCGATAGTGGTATCTACATACTCCATATTCACAGGACCATATAAGTGTAGAAATATATGCCCATACTTTTTTCTTTCTAAAATGATAGAAGAAAAAAAGAAAGCAAAAAAACAAAATGGTGAAGAAGTTAAAATGGAACAGGAAATGAAACAAAAGGGTGGAACCAGTGGTGGGATTCAAATTTTTTTACTACCTGTTCTGTGGGTGTGGCTTATTTGGTGGGCATGGCTTGGTGGTCATGTGACTGAGTGGGTGTGGCCAACTTAATGTCACTCACGTCAAAGAATACCTTGCCTGGCCCCTCCCTTCCCAGCCATTCCTTGTCACACCCAGCCTCAACTTATCTATAGTTCTGTAAAAATGTCCAGTATAGATGTACTTTCATGGACCACTGAAAGGAGGAAATGGCTCACATGCTTTGCCCAAGAGTGTGATAGGCAACAGGCTTTTAAGGGGTGCCACAAAGGGGGGGGGGGCAATGTCCAAAGACCCTGAAGGGAAACAAGAAGCAATGGATGGAAACTGAACAGAGAGAGAAGCAAACTAAGAATAAGGAGAAACTTCCAGACAGTGAGAACAATTAACCAGTGGACCTGCTTGTCTCCCTTCTAAGTGTTATTCTGTTATTCTCACACCTTTCCCAGGACCTCTACTCAGAGTTTGGCATCCTCAGTTTTCCTGCCTAAGCAGGTGGTTGGACTAGAAGACCTCCAAAGTCCCTTTCAACTCTGTTAAACACACATGTATTTATGCCCTTTTTGTGTGTGTGTTTAATAGACATTGAATGCATGTAAACACTGAAAAATATGTGATAGCCCTGGGCAAAAGAAAGGCAGTAGAATCATTCTAGGTGTAGGGACAATGTAAAATATTAACACATGATAAATAACAGAACAATTAAAAAAAAATAGCACAGAGGTTTTTTGTCTCTCTCTCTTCCTTCCTATTTCTTTTCCTTTCTTTCTCTTTCTTTGTCTCTTTCTGTCTTTCCCTTCCTTTCTCTCTCTCTCACACACACACAAAAACCACACACACACACACACACACACACACACTCCCTATTTCTCTTTCTTTCTTTCTTCCTCTCTCTTTCTCTCCCTTCCTTTCTTTCTTGTTCTTTCTTTCTTCTCTCTCTCTCACACACATTCCGCACACACACACTCTCTCCCTATTTCTCTTTCTTTCTTTCTTTTTCTTTTTCTTCCTCTTTTTCTTTTTCTTTTTCTTCACACACACACCCATCAGCCTTCATTCCCTCTCACTCCAGGCACTTTACACACAAGGGGAAATGAATCCAGGATTGGAGAACTTTTGTAGGTTAACAGACATGCATTTGCAGCTCCTAGAAACTTCTCCATGGGAGGATTTCCCCCCCCCCGTCCCCCAGCCTTCATTCCTTTCACTCCAAGCACTTTACTCACAAGGGGAAGCAATACTTCTAGTATCCATGAAGAATCCAGCCTTGGAGCAGTTTTGCAGGTTAACGGACTGTTGCTCCGTCCACAGTCATGTGTTTTCAAGTGGCTGCTTGAAAATGCATGGCTAGGCGGAGAAGTCCTCCTTTAAACTGGGGTGAGCCAGCATTGGGCAGTGGGGCAAGCGAGTGAGCGGAAACCGGGCAACCAGGTTGGGAGCATGGCCAGACAGATGTTGCTAGCGGTTTGCTGAACCACATCAAATTCTTGCTACTGGTTCGCCCGATTAGATGCAAATCTACTGAATACCACCTCTGGGTGGAACAATAGTGAAAGATGAGGAAAAAGGAGGTAGTAATGGGAGAAGAAAGAAAGGAAAGAGAAAGGAACCCAGCTTTAATATTAAACACACACACACACACAAAGATGAATTCATCAGGTAAAGAGCTCTTCACAAGCAGTAGACTAATCCTCAAGCATATTAAAGCTTTATAGCAGTGAATTTTGCCACTTAGAGCCACTTGTCTGCCATTATCTCTGCAAGACCTAATAAGATCTAACAGGGAGGGCATGCCTTAGGTCCATACCATTATTAACCAATATCATCTTGTTAGACCCAGCAGGTGTGTCTTTTCTGTGGCAATACTTAGCCCGTGGAATTCCCTCTGGATGGCCCTGGACTTGCTAGTTTTTGAGAAGGCACCAAAGACCTGGCTGATTCCCCAAGTGATTGAATCAGAAGGATGTGTGAACTTTGCTCACGAGGTTTGCTCTGTTATAAGTTGGAACTGTTATTTGAAACCCTAGATGTTAAATATGGATTGTTTAACATTTGTTTTTTTACTTTGTACAGATTTGCCTGGTATGGTTGGCCATATAAAATACTGTAACTCAAATAAATAAATAGCATCTTGTACAAACACTTTGTTTTGAAGTTTCTTCCATTCTTACTTCCAAAAATGATACTCTGTGCCTCTGTCCCATTCAGAAGTAACTAATACATTTCTTCTTCTCAGTTCAGCACAATAAAGTATACTTTGGTGTGATAAATTTTAAACAAACAAGCACATCAAGTAACAAGCTGTATGTACTTCCACAGAAGAAAATTCCAAATAAATAGAATAATTTTAAGTGTCAATCTAATTTGAACTGGTGAGTAAAAAATCATCAAAAGAAGCATCTAAGACTATTTCAAAGCCTAGGAAGATTTCATAACCATGCAGACAGTCCAGTAAATAATGTGGTCTCAAACCACTGAAGGTTTGAAAAACTCAAAACAAGCATTTTAATATGCATAACTAAATGTCTATGGAGATTCTCAGTCATCCAGGTCATGGTTGTCCCAAAGGTGTTTTTTCTAATTTTGCTTCTCATCCAATAAGATTCTTCAGCTCTGATTTTTCTTTGAAGAAAAAGCATCTTTGGGACAAGCATTTTAATGTCTTCATCCCAACATTTGAAAAAAAGATTCTTCACAGGGAGGAAAAAAATACTGAGGATTGTCTTCTTATACTTTACAAAGCCTGACAATTGGTTTGCTGCCAGTTTTAGTTCCCAAATGCCTAGAAGGAAAAATCCACCTCTTTCCCCTATGGAAGAAACAAATATGAAGGCTAAAATGCTCATGCTGTGAGGCCAAATTGGAAATTTATCATTCCATCCAATAAAATTTCCGGATTATCTTGATGTAATTTATAACAAGAAACACCACAATGTCTTCTTGCCTCCTGGCATCCGATTTCAGTTTATCCACCAATCCTCCAAAAACCTGAATAGTTCTGATCAATTGCTACACTTCATTAACAATTTGATTATAGAAACTGAAAATCACAGTTCATAGAAATACTGCAAAGGAATGTACACTAAAAGGTGGCAGGAATCTACAGAACTGGAAAATGATAAAAAGTTACTGAGAAACACTTTTAGAAATCTTACAGAGTTCAGAATTTTTGCAAAGTGCACATATTGATAATCACTAGAAGAAACCAGAAACTGTAAGGCCTCAAAAAATATATGGAATAAAATACAGAAAAAGTGAAAAATTGTTCTGGGCACTGAAACTCTGATTTAAATATATTCTCAGAGTTCTACAAATTTAACTGTAGATGCATTATTTTGCAAACCTCTAAATGTTTCCTATTCTAATTAATGCATATTTTGTTTTATTGCTTTCATCACAGTGACAACAACACAGGAGAATTCCTGTCTTGAAGATTTTTAAGATAAGCAAACCCCATTCCTTATTTTTGCACTGCATTCATGATACTATGAACTTAGAACTACCAGACTGCAGACACAATTTTCTATCATTCTAGAAGCTTTTTAAAGTCAGATCTGATACAGTGGTGGGATTCAATAAAAATTACTACCTGTTCTGTAGGCATGGCTTGGTGGGAGTGGCGAGCGTGGCAGGGGAAGGATGCTGCAAAATCCCCATTCCCTCTCCACCCACTAACCTGTTTTCCAGCTCCATTATCCTGTACAGGGCAACAAAAGAAGACTCAGCCGATCAGTTGGGACTCGGGAGGCAGAGAATATATGGGGGGGGGGCAGTCAGAGGTGGTATTTGCTGGTTCTCTGAACTACTCAAAATTGCCACTACCAGGTCTCCAGAACTAGTCAGAATCTGCTGAATATCACCTCTAATCTGATGGTTGTATTGTATTGCTCACATTCATCAGTAGTATTAATGTTTATCTATCTAGAAATTTATAGTTTACCCAACTATGTTTTCTCCATCCATTCTCCCTTCCTCTTCTCCAAAAAGCCAAGTAAAACACTTCACTGTCCTCAGCACACACATCATAATACAACTTGTTTTTCAGTTCTCTAACTTGAATTATTTTGGGGATTAGTAAAGCAATCAAGGGGTCGTGGTGGCTAAGACACTGAGCTTGTCGATCAGAAAAGTCAGCAGTTCAACGGTTCGAATCCCTAGTGTCACGTAATGGACTAAGCTCCCATTACTTGTCCCAGCTTCTGCCAACCTAGCAGTTTGAAAGCATATAAAAATGCAAGCAGAAAAATAGGGACCACTTAAGTGGGAAGGTAACAGCATTCCATGACTTTCAGCGTTTAGTCATGCCTGCCACATGACTACGGAGACGTCTTCAGACAGTGCTGACTCTTCAGCTTTGTAATGAGCATCATCACCCCCTAGAGTCAGAAACAGCTGGCACATATGTGCAAGGGTAACATTTACCTTTCTCTTTTAAAGCAATCAGATTTTCCTAAAGTAACTCCTTATATCAACTGAAGATTGTATATAAAACATGAAGATTGTATATAAAACATGAAATCTGCTTCATGTAAACCTCAAAATAATATTTTTGAATTATTTTTAATAATATAAATATAATAAAGTGAAGCTTTATTATTTATTACAATAAATTAATTACTCCACTTAGTGCAATAAAGGCTAATATAAGCTACCTTGAGTATTTGTCTCAACATAATTTTAAAGTTTTATTTATCTAGTATGCTCATGAAACATAACATTTTGATATAAAAAAGGAAGTGCAACAAATATTTCTTATCAGAAAATAAACTGAACACCAGTACTATAAGTTATCAGAATTACAAGTAATTTTCATCACACAATATTTATGCTAAAGTCATATCAGGGCAGAGAGGTGTAAAAACACCATGTTTCAAGAATACTTTAAATTTTCCACCGATGATTGTGCAACTCAATGTACAATACCATATTATACTCAAACCAGGTGTTTAGTATATAAACAATAAAAAACAGTATGAAATATACTCTAAAGAACATCAGCAACATGTTACAAAAACACAAAGTCCCATGGCATTGCCAAAACACCTCTCCATTTTTAATTGCTCTGGAAAGCCAGTAACATTCAGACAAAGATAATTCCCCTGGAAAGCTTTTCTTTGATGCAAACAGAAAGCAGTTTCTATGAGCTTCAATACCAGCCTCTAATAAACAACCCATATTTTTTTTAGGAATCACACATCAGATAAATTATGAATAGGAGAAGTTTACAGGTACCTTGATGCCAGATCATAGACAGCATTACAGATTAATGCCAGCACTTTGGATTCTATGCGAAAATCCACAGGAAGACAGCACAGGGCCAAATACCAATGTTATATGTTCATGGGTAATAGCTGCCAACCAACAATTAGGCCATTGCTTTCTGGACCAAATGTTAAGTAGTCTTCAGAGGTAGCCCTTTATATAGAAAGCTGAAATAATGATGAGGTCATGAGTGACCTCATAAAGTATTTCCCTCCCAGGTAGGACCACAGCTATTTCATCAGCTGAAGCAAGGCAAAGGCTACAGTTTTCACCTGTTCATTTAATGATATCCATCATCACAGTTTAGGAAGCCCTTCTCCCCAGGTTTCTGATCTGGTTTTTCAGAAATAATGTTATCCTGTTAAGAACACTGAAGTTTTCAGAGCCACTTCCTTGGAAGTAACTTTAGCATGTTCCATCCCATTCAAGAGATATGCCTTTTTGGAACATACATCCTCATTTCCCTATCCAGGTATCTTGTACATAGTTGATGATGAACATTTGTTCTACATTTGAGAAACTGGCACAATATCTACAAATCATGTGAGGACTCTAGTTGGTGCATACCTTTATCCTCAATTTATATTTGGATATGCTATTTCCGACTTCCTTTCACTTATTATCCATTCAGCCACAAATGTGTTAATATTTGCATCAAAATTATGCATTAAATATTTTCCATCCATCATTCCCCAAGATTTTTTAGATTAAATATGGATGAGAAATCTATAAGAAAAAATCCATTTTAGTCAAATTATATTTCTCAAAGCAAAGAGACTTTGAGCCAGACCTCCACTGTTCATCTTTATCTGCATTAACTATTTTATCAAATCAGATGAACTCTCCTGAACATTGGAAATCTCAATATTTTCTCCCTGCTAGAAGCCTAGTGTTGTGAAGTAGCTGTTGCCTCCAGAAACTATTAATGAGCATCATCATCAAGTGTACTGAAATAATAAATTTTGAGGACATAAAATGAATTATCCTTATTGCAAAATTTTTATTTTTTAAAAAACTGCATAAAATACATTTGGGAAAATACAATTCAGAACATAAATTACAATACCAGTTTTCTACTGTAATCAGGTTCATGTATGCTCTAATTTAGCACACTTAATTGTATTACACTATTGGCCCATATCTCTTTTTTTCTTTCTGTAAGAGGATTTTAGGTTGTACAAACTGGATATTTTTTCCCCTCCAGAATCACCACCCCTATCTAAATTGTCAAATCAAACATATAGGTACCACAAACCATTCTCTGATTTTTAAGCACAGTTAACATGCACTTCAACTGTCTGACAATTGTGGCATGAACTTTTTATTGTATAATTTTAAACAGTTGGCAAGGAACTATTTTGCAGAGGCCTTTTCTATACAAACGAAGGATATATTAAATTGTCCTAGTATTGGCTGATTAAATTACTTCATTTAAATCATAGACCATAAAATGTTTTCAATCACTACCGCGACACAGACTGTTGTGTGTTTCCATAGCAAGCACTATATTCTGTGCAGATTATAAACTTTAACAAGAAATTCTATATTTTCTTAGGAAAAAAATAGCCTGGAAGAAACTACTGAAGTTAGTCAGAAGAGCTATAAGAATTATAATGCAAATAACCCAGCTAAAATTAATGTTCTTTCCTCAAACTAGGAGGACTGATAACATTATTTGATATAAAAATTACAATGCCCAGATTGCATTTTGGGGAAAATAGTCTATGAGATTTTTGAAGGAGATGTGCTACCAGATGTGGGCTATAAAAATCAAGGTAACATCAAAACAGCAGCTGTGTTCTATCATTCTGCTTCCATAAAATGGTTATTCAAAGTTTTAGAGCTCAGATGTGGTAGCTGTATTCTAGTCCAATATATATGCCATAGAAGCATATTTTAACACAATAGCCTTATGTTATCAAAATATCATGGTATGTGTGCTCACTAAGAAAAACGTGTAAAAAAGAATCTGAGGACTTCTAGTTCCATATTTTAGAACTCTTGTCATGAAAATAATTCTGAAACAAGCACATGGCACATGATTCTAGAAAAGTTACAAATTTAATTTGTGGACCTATGTAACAGGAAGTAGTATCAATGAGCGCTTAACAACAGCTGCAAACTATTTCTTTAGATTGAGGCCTTTTTCTTAGCCCTCACTAAAATATAACTTATCTTTAAATAGTCTAAAAGAAAGCTTGGTTCATTGCATTTTTAGGCCACTTTCACTGTTTCATCTAAATTATAACCACATGCAATATTTTACTTGATAATTTTAAAAGTTGCTTTGCTGTTAGTGACAGTGGCTTACATCCAAGAACTATCAATTTCAAAGACTTAAGACAGTTAGCAGGAGAACTAACAGGGGTGCTTTTAAAATAGAAAGCCAACCTATTGTGTTCAAAAGAGCTAATACTACCATCAATTTTGACTGAAATGAATGTATATGGGCTCTCTGGAAATTCATTATGGGATGGAGGGAAAAAGGCATCACAATGCCAAACCACTCAAGATAACAAACATAACAACACAAGAACCAGGAGAGAATCAGGGAGAGAAAATAACCAAAGCTAAGTAATTCTCTAACCCATTAGTTGTATCTCAGCTACTGATCATGATTCAAAATATTTTCATTGTAAGAAAAAGGGTACATAAGCAAGAAAAAGCAAAAAAGTGGTCCCCTACAAGAAAGGTTGTAGTGAGTTTTTTCCGCACATGACATGAAATTATACTAATAAAAACATTAGTTCTGCCTTCTCAACTGCTTCCTTCTGCACCTGTTTCCCGCCTCCCCCCTTACCTATGTGTCCTGGGGGCCTCCCAAGATCCTCACAGGGGTTTGTGAAATCAAAATTATTTGTCAGCCTATGTTGAAAAATTATACAATATTAAAATCCCATCAAACATTTGTGAGAAGCAGCAATGACAGCAAATACATCAATTTTAATTTTTAAAGTATTAAATATCTAGGAACATAACTCATACAGACAAAAGCTTTTTGGGGGTTCCCCATAATTTTTAAAAATGGGAAGAGGTACTAATAGAGAAAAGTTGAAGAAACACTTTCAAATAATCAGAGCAGAAAGACAAAGATCTTGCCAACTGACTAGGTTCTTGAATTTTCCTAGTGGCTGCTGTTAAGAGCAAGAAGAAGCAGACAAGAATAGTCACTGTGCTGTTTTTTTTTAAGTAATACTTTTATTTCTTTATTTTAATGCAAATTGCTTTGAGAAATGTATGCAGTAGAAACAAGGGTTTTAAAAATATAAAACTAGTGTGCTCTACCTGATGATGTGTTGTACTGGAACCAAGAAGACCCAACTTCTAGCATACTTTTTACTAAACAGGTTACTGAACTTGATAAATTGTAAATTTATCAAAAACCTGTAAATTCTTTTTCCCTGGAAATTTTTAGCAAAGGCGAGTGGAGACTGCTCCTAACTCCCTCCAAGCCCTGGCAAACAATTTCTTTTTCCTGCTGTTTTGCATCCTGTTTTTATTTTAAAAGCACTTAAGGTTTCTGTTTTCTTATTCTAAGGCTAAAGAACATGTCAAACTCTTAGCTTGGGCCACCCATCTATGAATAATGGCTGAGAGTCAGGTAAAGTGTAGTAACTGCTGGTTCAGACAACAGGGAGCCAGATCATGACTTTGAGAAAAAGCAAAGCTTTAAAACAGGCTACAAGAGGGTTGAACAGAAGAGATCTGTTTGATTCTTGAGAATAAGAACTCCACTATCAGGCAAACCTAACTCCAGTTATAGAGTATACGACCATCCTCTAGGCTTTCTCTTGTTAAAAGTCTTGTCTCCTGTTTCCTGTAACCTAATTCCTGTTTCCAAATTCATCCTGTTTCTTGCCCTGAGAAAAGAACTGACTTTGACTTGGATTGTGTCATGAATTTATATAGTGATGGGCCCTCAGGTTGTTTCTTAGATGATCCAGTGTTCTTGTCTCCAGTTGGCCACATTCATTGTTATAAACTATAGGCAAGTCTGTTTCTGTATAATTATATCTCTGTTTAATTCTTGAGTTTTAGTTTGGAGTTACAGGTCTGTGGAGATTCTCAGTCATACAGGTCATGATTGTCCTAATGTTTCACTTCTCATCCAAGAAACTGAAGAAGCTTCCTCAGTTTCTTGGATGAGAAGCAAATGTCTTCAAAGAAAAGAAAAAAACAGAAAGTCCAGTTGCCTTTTGAAAAACAAAAGCATATATATGACAATTTGGAATTATTTTTTACTCTGCTACTGTGTGTAATTAGGAATAGCCATTCGGAAGCAGACTTGCAGTCAGTCTGCTTTTCTGTCTTTACCTATGCTATAAGTTGAAGATATTTTTTCACATCTATATGACAGAGAAGGCATCTCTTAATTCTATGCAGGGTGGATGAGATTTAAATCAAGTTGATTTAGATTTAAATCAAGTTGATTTAAATCATGATTTTTAAAGAGCAACTGTCAACTCTGTCCCACAGTGGCTCCTCCTTTGACCCGCTGTTGACTCACGGACATTCACTTTAATGGGATGGCTGGTGATACAGTAGTGACAGAACAGAGTGAGGGACGTGGTAGGCAGCAGGTGAGTAGTGCCTACTAACAGGTATTGCCATGGTGGATCTAAAATGACAGGTGTTCTTTAAATATAAGGACTCATTCTTGCTGATAGTTAGAATCTTTAATATTATTATTTCCAAAAAACTAAAGGTTTCTTATTTAGCTTGCAGATCTGGATTCACTGAATGAGTTCACCAAAAATGTAAATATTGTAGAATATACAGCCTCATACTGCATAACTAAGCTCAATTTTATGATGAATAAGCTAAATTATTAATGTATCTTAAATTGAAAACTATCTTTAGATAGATTTTGATTCCAAAAGCATTTTATTAAAATAAATTTGATAAAAAAAAATTAAAAATCCCATTTAAATTTTAAAAATCCATTTTTAAAAAATATCATCAATTTTATCCACCCTGATTCTATGCTTGGAAAGCAACCAGTGGATGCCTGAGTCTGCTTGGGATGCTGACACAGCACAGAACTCATATATTCCACTTGGGAATTCTATAATGGTGTAGGCTTATTTTGGCTTTTAACTATTTGCTGAAACATCATTCTGTAAGCAGCTATTATTGCATAGCACATTCTAGAATTCCAATCCAACATACCATTCTTTCCTTGCAAAAATATTATTTAGCACAAGTAAGCAACAGCATGTAAGGCATATGAAACACATAACAAGGTTATTTGAATTAGGATGTCACTAACCCTGCTCCTCCAGCAAGTGAAAACCTAAAAAATAAAAGAAAATCAAGGTATAGGTGTCATACCAATAGCAGCAGTCAATCCTAGTAGTCCTAGTTATACTTATTTAATTGCCAAAGTTGAACATCAGTTCAAAACATTTGTACATATTCTTTGCAAAAAAAGTTTCAAGAATGCCAAACATAAAAAAATGAATATCATAAATCCATGTATATAAAAACATCCTGCACTTAAATATTATAAAATATTATTCGTTGGTTGATGTTTAATATTTTAATATTAGCTGATTTTTACTATTACTATTAGCCAATTGTGAGGTCATATATCAAAAATTTAAAAAATAAATGTAATTCACCAATCCTAGTTATAATACAGCTATTGTATTATAGCTTATTATTGTTATGGTTATGGTTGTTGTTGTTATTATTGTTGTTGTTATTGTTGTTATTATTATTATTCACAAAAATCACAGTATACACAGCAAACAAGATAACCATGGTGGGTTTTGTATCACAAATCACAAATCAATCACTTCCCAAGTGTTTAGTACTGCGTGATATATCAACAGATTATGCGAGCAGATCCCAGTAATGTGGCCTGCAGCTGACCAATGATAATTTTGTCAGCACCAATTGTTTTTAAGTGCTTGCCTAGGTCTTTAGGTACAGCACCCAGTGTGCTGATTACCACTGGAACCACCTGCATTGGTTTATGCCAGAGTCTCTGCAGTTCAATTTTAAAGTCCTGATATCTGGTGACTTTTTCAAGTTGTTTCTCGTCAATTCTGCTGTCACCAGGTATGGCAATGACGACGATCCACACTTTTTTCTTCTCCACAATCATGATATCTGGGGTATTATGTTCCAAAACTTTGTCAGTCTGTATTCAGAAGTCCCATAGTAGTTTTGCATGCTCATTTTCAACCACTTTTTCAGGCTTATGATCCTACCAGTTCTTTGCTACAGGCAGATGGTAGTTGTGACACAAGTTCCAGTGGACCATCTGAGTGACTGTGTTCTGATGTTGTTTGTAGTCAGTCTGAGCTACTGTCTTGCAACAGCTCAGTATGTGATTAATGGTTTCATCCGCTTCTTTGCAGAGTCTGTATTTGGGGTCATCAGCAGATTTTTCTATTCTGGCTTTGGTTACATTCGTTCTGATGGCTTGTTCTTGGGCTGCAAAAACCAGACCTTCTGTCTCTTTCTTCAGTGTTCTGTTAGTCAGCCATAACCAGGTCTTTTCCTTATCTACTTTTCCTTGGATCTTTTCAAGGAACTGTCCATGCAGTGCGTTGTTACACCAGCTGTCAGCCAGAATTTGCATCGCTGTTTTTCTATATTGATTCTTGGTTTGCTGCACTTTGAGCAGCTTCCTCTTGTTGACCTCCATCAAAGCTGGTTCAACAGTGTCTTTCACATAATCTGCCAGAGCATGCTTCTCTTCTTAGACTGTCTACTTCACTTGCAAAAGTCCCCTGCCACCTGCTTTCATGGGCAAATATAGCCTGTCAACGTCACTACGCAGGTGCAGCGCATAGTGTATGGTCATCAGTTTTCTTATTTTTCTATCCAAGCTGTCCAGCTTTACCTGTGTCCAGTTTATGATCCCAGCAGTATATCTGATCACAGGTATGGCCCCAAGTATTTATAGCCTTGATGGTGTTACTGCAATTCAGTTTGTTTTTTAGAATTTTTTTGACCCTTTGTGTGTATTCTTTGCTGACCACATTTTTTATTTGCCCATGCTTGATATTATCCAGCTGCAATATGCCCAGGTATTTGTAGGCTTCAGGTTAATGGCACTTGATGGTTTGGGCATTTCAATTCCATCACTTTCTACGATCTTCCCTTTCTTCAGTGCCACTGTGGTGCATTTGTTCAGGCCAAACTCCATGTTGATGTCAGTGCTGAAAATTCAAACTGTATTGGTCAGTGACTGGATTTCAATTTCTGATTTTCCGTATAACTTCAGATCATCCATGTACAGCAGGTGAGAGATTTTCTGTCAATTTTTAGCAGTTTGATAGCCCAGGTTAGTTTTCTGTAAAATTGTTGACAGGGGGGTCATGGCGATGATGCACAGCAGAGGTGACAAAGAATCACCCTGGAAAATCCCTCTTTTGATGTTGACCAGTCCGTAGCTTTCACTTCCAATAAACAGTTCTGTTTTCCAGTGCTTCATCGCATTTGCAGTGAAAGTACCAATGAACTTGCATATTCCGATGACATCCAGGCACTTGATGATCCAGCTTTCTTGTACCGTGTTTCTCCAACAATACGGCCTCCAACAATAGCAAGCCCCACCATGTTTTACTGGCATAAAATCAAATTAAGCCCCTCCCCCCAAATTAAGGCCCATATTAAACATGCAAAATGGGGGGGGGGGAATGGCAGGGGGCTTTGCATTTAGGAAGTACTTGCATGCCCGGATATGGTGCTGACTGCGTTGGTGGGGCACTTCATATCGGGAGACCTTCCGTCACCGTTGCTTTCCGTTCTCCCTTGCTGCTGCGGCGTTAGAGCAATGCCTCAGCGTTTGGTGCAGCCACGTGCAGCCAGTCAAGGCTCCTCCCTGTAACCGGAGCCCTGAGGAGACACTTGGCTTCAGGCACTCCCGTCGCCACCTTCCGAGGGAAGGCGCTCACCCGAGAGGATCTCTCACTCTCTCTCTCTCTCCCCACAAGATCAACGTCTGCACTGCAGCTGAGGAGAAGGGGCTACAGCCAGTTCCTTCTGCTTGCTGAGAGGTGAGGAAGCCGCGGCTTTGCAGAGCAAGCGAAGCGCTGCACGCCCGGGCGAGATTTGGGAATGAGGGGCAGGAGGAGGCATGCACGCACCCACAGCTCGCTTTCCTGGCTCTGCCCAGCCCGCACGGCTCTGGCGTGGCCCTGGCAGGAGGAGCAGAGGGTCTGGCGGGGAGGCGCTTGCTGCCTTGGTGAGAGCTCTGCTGCCAGGAATGGGGGCCCACCTGTTAGCTGCGTTGGGTGCCCCAGGCTAAGTTGACAGGCAGGCCCTCCTTTCCAGCCTAGCCGTTTTTTCGGGGGTCAAAAAAAAATAAGGCCTGGCCTTATCATGTGAGAAATACGGTAGTCAATCCAAATTGTATGCAGATTTGTTTCTGGCTTTTGCAGTTCTCTAGAATCATTTTGTCGATCAGGAGCTGATCTTTTGTGCCTCTGCTTCCTCGTTTGTTTCCTTTCTGCTCTACTGGCAAGATGTTATTTGCTTCTAGGTCGTCCTAGATCCTGTCAGCTATGATGTCGGTCAGCAGCTTGAACATGGTTGGTAGACACATTATTGGCCTGTAATTTGCAGGTGTTGCCCTACTGTGTCAAGTAGATTTTCCCAGCTGTTAACCATTCACTGATGTTTCCTGTCAGCAGCATCTCATTGAATTGTTCGGCCATTTTTCCGTGTAGGCTGGTCAGGTATTTCAGCCAAAAGCCATGCAGTTGATCATTGCCAGGCTATGTCCTGTAACCAAATTCCTGTTTCCAAATTCATAATTATCATTATCATTATCATTATTATTCAGCAGAAATGAATACAAGAATTTTGTGAAAGAAACAGGAATCGAAAATAGATTTGTCAATATATACGCAAGATCACTTTGCCACTGCTTTCTCCATGTAATTTGGCATTGAGGTGGTTTTTTTCCTTCTGACAAGAAAATAGTATTAAGTTCTGCAGACAGTAACAAAACCAGCAGTAATTTGGTCATAACTACATTCTATTTTTTACAAATTCCACATATACATTATAACTAGAAATTAATCAGGATTCTGCAAGGAAACATTTACATTTAACTGATTTCCCCTCTTCCCAGATAATTAAGGACATGAAGTAAGCATAGAAGGCTGAAAACCTCAAACAAGTGTTGTACTTAATTATATACGCATGCATAACCTTGATAAATTCAAATTAAAAAAGAATAAAAATGAAACATTTTAATGAACTATCGTTTATGAAATATAGTCACTAATACAGAGGAACCAGAGAAATAAGGGCATTCTCATGTATTCCAATATTTGCAGAGCTAGTTTAATAAAGGTTCTAGAACATCAGGCTTAGCTGACAAGTCACTGATTCAAAGAACTGTCACATTTTCCAAGTTGAGATGACATTTCATTTCTATTTTATAATAGGACAAAAACTTTTTAAAGAAAAAGAGAAAAACAAATCCAAGCTATTTAGACTAAGAATGAAGATATATATCTGCGGTATCTGCTATCCCGCATCAGATGGGCGTCTCATGACAGGGAG